>VWZY01006786.1:580966-612505 GCA_013399075.1 Chloroceryle aenea | reverse complement strand
CACTGCCCCCCCCCCCCCCTTCTCCTTCCCCCTTCCCAACTCCTTCTCTTTTCAGTTTTCCCCTTAGAGGTAATCTTCAAAGCAGAATCTGAATTGTGAATCTTGCTTTATTTCTGTGAGTATCTGCTGTACTGTCTCCCATCATAGCTCCAAGGTAGCATTTATTCATACTAAGTTTAAGGGGTACAAAGAGTTTTTGGCAAATATATCACAGGGAAGGATGCATTAGGGATGTAAATCTATTACTAAATGAGGATGGGCTTGAAATTTTTTGTGCTTTTAAGCACTCTACTGGATTTGATTGCAAAATCAGTGTCAGTAAGAGTCACCAAGTGATTAAGATACTGATGAAATACAAGAGGGAGGAAAACTGGGCTGTGTAGACAAATGTGGAAGTACTAAGTAGCTAAGTGAATTTAGTTAGTTATTTTTTAGAAGTCCTGATGGCTTGATGATTTATAACCCTTCAGAAAAGTGACTAGAGTACAAAGGGACAGAGCTGTTTGAAAAAAGATTAGTTCAGAATGTATGAAAAAGAATACAGCTTTTGCTCCCTTTGCAAAGTAACTCCCTTTGCTAATCACTACATTTGAGTGGTTTTGTTGGAAATGAGGTACTACTGGCACTAACTGCCAAGAAATCTAATGTAATGCTCATTTATAGGAAACATAATTTATAAGAAACATAATTTAACTGTTAATTGAATTATGAGCAATAATTTGTTTTCTCAAAGAAAATTATGTCAAAGTTGATTGCTTTTTTTCGTGAAATAAAACCAATAGATGAATGTATTGCAGCTGACTCTATACATTAAAACTGTCTTTGAACCATTTGTTAGATGCTCACAAAAATTTTATGTGAAACATGATTCTTGTCAGACAGAGTTCCACAAACAAAACACCTAAAAAGAAATTGTGTTTAGGACTCATATTACCTGGTGATACTCCTGAAGGAAGGATTTGCAGCATGTCATTGTATGCAGAGATGGCATTATGACTCCCAAGAACAAGGAAATGTTATAAATATAACAGGAAACAAACAAAACAAAACAAAGAAACAAACAAAAATAATAAAAATGAACAATCTAGTCTGTGTAAAGCAATTTATTCATCTGAAGAGATTATTTCAAAAATATTGAATGTAAAGATCAAATGGTGGAACAGAAAATCTAGTGTGAATTTTCAGTCAATGCCATTTTATCTGGTGTATGCAAAACCTGGGAGGCAATGGCGCTAATTAAGGAGCTAAATTCAGTAATGACACAAGGCAGATTACAGAGTACATTCTGTGCAGGTATCAATTCTATATTTAGAGCAGAGGTAGTTGGGTGACAGGCACACTCTAAATGCTAATAAAAAAAAGAAAGATTAGATAAGAGGAACAGACCTATTTAATTGGTTGCCATTATGGCAGATAACAGAAGGGCATTTATCTCAATAGTATTTCCCAACTAACTCATATAATAATTCACGGAAATGCTTCTGACATGTGAACTGAGAACCTGAGTATTGTTTTCCTCATTGGACAATATGCTAAAGGCACAATCTTCCTTTCCTTATACAACAGGAATAGACCCACTCCAATTGTTTTCAGGCCAGTTACACTCTCCAAAAGCAGTACATGGCTTTTCTCTGGTTCACACTATCTGATATGAGAGGTTCAAGGTTCAAAGAGAAAAGGTAGTAGAGCAGTGAGAGATGGGGAAAGAGAAGACAGATATAAGATTGTCTGTTTTCAGACTGATTTGGGGATGCCTATACATATAAATAATAATTACATTCAGGCTTTGAAGAATGAGGTAGGATTGGTTATTATATGGTGTGGGAAGGGAAAAAAGAAGGATGGAGTTTACAGGAGTAAGTTGATTCTGTAAGAATACTCATGCTTTATCACCGTTAAATTCTAAAATCAGTTCAACTACTCTAGTAACTTCAGGTTCAGAGTAATTGCTTTAGTACTTTGTCTTGACTTTGACTTAGAAGTCTGCATCTTCTAAGGAATTTAGCAGGCTGATGTATCTTAATGAGTTTCCTTTACTACTGCTCAAGAAGCTCTTTAAATAGTTTTTGCTTGGTTCCTAGATAATCTGCTGGTGCTATGTTTGTTGCTCTGCAAGCAGTAGGCCCAGAGCGAGCTATCCTCAGGTTCAGCATTATTCAGAAAATGTGTGTGCATCCATGTAGAGTAGGAGGTGGTGTTATCCTCTGGTAGTTGTGGGGAAACAAATTGGGAAGTTGTGATCTCCCTGAGATAATTGAAGGAGTCTGTGAGAATAACTGAGATGCAGTTCTTTGCTCCAAGGCATATATCCAGACCATGAGACCATTTTCTTTTATATATTTCTCTTTAACCTGTCAAACAGGGATGCTTCTCAGGGTAGTTGTTTTGATATTAAACTGACACATTCAGATATCACTTTCTAAGTGTGAATTCTTACTCAGTGTTTTGTGGTAATAGTGACAACATCAATATTTAAAAATAAACAACTTCTTTAGTTTTCTGTTTGTTAAATAAAGGCATGTCCTAAAACAACCACCTCTTAAAATTCATTAAATTCCTTAAATGAATGTGTTATTAAGTACAAAATGTCATTTAGATTGGAAAATTTTTACCTCCCACATCGTTACAGCTACTGCTACATTCCAAACGATTTCAACAAATCTTTTCTGAGTGCTCTCGTCCACCAAAATATCTCTCACAGCATTGCTCATCACTGACAGCTTCTTGCCCCATTCTAGCATGCATTATGGCAGACGAGGAATATTTAAGGTTGTAATATAGCCCGGAGCTTGATGCTGAAGTGGGCCTTTTTATGTGAGAGATGTTTTAAAAATAAATTAAAAAACTAAAATAAAATAAAATAAAATAATTTAAAAAGCTAAACTTTAATGCCTAGCTATACTGATTCTGATTGGGATGGAGTTAACTTTATAGCATCCCTTCTGGTACTGTGTTTTGTATTTGTGGCTGAAACAATATTCATAACACACCAGTTATCTTGCTATGTTGAACAGTGCAGCACCCTGCTTCCCTGGATGGACATGGGCAAGGAGTTGGAAGGGACACAGCTGGGACAGCTGACCCACATTGGCCAAAGGGATATAGTCCATACCATATAGCATCATGCTCAGCAATAAAAACTGGGGGTAGAGGAAGAGGGAGAGGCATTTTGTCTTCCAAGGAGGACATTGCTTGGACACCAGCTGGGCATTAGTCTGATTGTGGGAGGTGCTGAGTAATTGCCTTTGCATCAATTGATTTTTCTATTTCTTTCACTTATTAAACTGTCTTTATCTCAACCCACGAGTTTTCTCACTTTTGCTCTTCCTGTTCTCTCCCCTGTCCTGCTGGGGGTTGCAGTGAGTGAGTGAGTGGCTGTGTGGGTGCTTAGCTGCTGGCTGGGGTCAGCCAACCACACCTGCTGACATTTCCTCGGGTTCATGCAGCATGAGCCGTTTCAAACTGTCAGGAAGTCTAGGATGAGAGCAGGTAGCACTTAAATCTCTGTCATTAGAAATAAACATATTGTAGTTAAGTATAACAGAACACTTAGATTTTTCCAGTGTATGGCAGCCAATGGAAAAGTCAGAGGGACGGTGTGAAGCTTTACTGGTCTTTATCTCAACCCACGAGTTTTCTCACTGATGTATAATTTTACATTACCTCCAAAGACTAAGGAGGATGTTCTTTAAATATGAAACATGATTAGTATACCTAAGACCTACTTCACATGCAATTACCTCCAGTTCACAAGGCTACCTCTAGCTGAAAAAAGAATAAAGAATAGTAGCGTATGAAGAAAGGAAGGCAGTATGGGTCAAGAGCACTGTTAGACCCCTAATTTCATAAAATACTAAAGTGGCTTTAGAATTAGAATTGCAAATATAGGGAAAAAAATGGGTAAATTGCTCAAACAAAGCTAGTTGTGCCCACAGCCACGGTAATTACACGCCTAATTTGAGAATTCTGTATCTTGAAGCCCTCAGGAGTATTTTCAAGATAGACAGGCTATCAGAGATGTCAGATGGGCACAGCTGCCAACCCCAAAGTCAGTTAAGTGACAACAGCATAAAGTGAAAATAATGAACATAGGAGACTGCAAAGTAAATAAAACACTGTTAAGCACTAAGTAGATTTGAGTAGCCTTAAAAAGCACATATAAACATTTCAAATTCAATAAAAATAACCCACTCTTTTTTATTATGAAAACTTATGGATAAACAGTCCAGAAAATGTTTATTTTTAAATAGTTTCTTTGAGCATATTGCTTTTTTTGTAGCTCTTGTTTTACAGATGACAGCGCTGAACCCTCTGTAGGAGCTACCAGGTACATATTAACACCAGGTGAATGCAGTGCTAAATTTGTACACAGCAAATTCAAGGTACAAGGCATTACTGTGCAGAAGTTATCAATGTTCCTTGAATTGTATCACTTCTGTCTTTCATGGCTCTACTTTAATTGTTCTTTATCCTTAATTTTCAATTTAAAATATCACTTCCAGGTTTTAATAGTGGCAATTTCAAGTATATCTCATTATTTAGCTATAATTTTTCCTAAAGTACTTGGTATTATGCAGGAATGTGATTCTTGCTCCAATAAAATATCTTTTTTTTTTCTTCCAAGCAGCATTTTAATTTTTTTTTCTGAAAAAAAAGCCCTTTCAAATGGCTCCTCATTCTCCTATGTTGTACTGCTTTCCAGTTGGTGGGTATGAGAGAGACCTGAAAGGCTCCATATTCATATCCATTACCATTCACTTACTTAAGATCTAAGTGTTGCTACCAGAGTATAAGATTACTGAGATTTGTCTTTTTTGTTTCTCTATACACTGGGGATAAGAATATAAGATAGCAAAAAATAACCAGAGGAAAGGAATTCCTTCATTGTTGAAAGTACTACATAGCTCAGTAAACTTTTGCAAGCAAAAGTATCTCTGGAGGCTCTCTGCATGCCAATGAACAATTCAGTCATCTCTGCTGTATTGTTTTTTTTACACGAGTAACCACAGTCCAAAGCAATTTCCGTATGACTTAGGATCTGAGGTCACAGCTCTTTGCAGCATTGCCAGCTTTATTCAATGAGTGGGATGATTTCTGGCAGTTATAAATTTAAACTCAAATGTCAATTAAAGGACACCAGGAGAAGTCTGTGCATGAACTAGATCCATATTTTACAGAGGATAAGACTAGCAGGCCTGCTTATATTGTGACCATCCAGTTTCATATGACACATCAAGTGTACAGCTTATGAATAGAACCTTGACTTTACTTAATAGGAAGTGACAATATACAAAATAATGTTATTTTTCCAGGATATAAGCAAGTTCACTTTTTTGTCGTTATAATCCATGATCAGAAAGGGTGTGATGCAATTACCAGTTATCAAAAAATCAGTCAAAACTATCTAGGGAATTAACTGCTTAAAAATAAAATAAATAAACTATTGAAAGCTATCAGCTGAAAATGAGGAAGAAAGGAGGATTATAACATAAGGCACATCAAAGACCACCACTGGTCAGGGGAGCAATAGTGGGAAATACCCCAGAATTCTCAGTTCAAACACCAACCATAGCAATCAAGAGCCAAACAGTGAGTAGCATGAATACTGATGGAAACTTTAGACTAGATTTTGATGAGCCAGTGCTACTAATTCTCTCTTCTAAGACAAGGAAGCCTATTGGTTCAGATATATCATCATATATTATCTCTTCTCATTTCACATTTTTACCATTTTAATGTATTAACTATAAATATTAATGTATTTTTCCAAGAGTTTGTTTGGTTTTTTTTTTAGTTAAATATGACTACAGAATAAAAACACAAAGAATTTCTGTGAAATGTTCCTAGATGTTTAGGACTGATTTTACCATGAAAATATTATTTAATCTTGAAAGCTGAGGTCTTATTTGGTGTTAGCACAGCACTGATGCACCAGGAATGTCTTAGAATATAAATGCCATGGGCTACAATTTATGCTGGGAAAATGGCAAAACACACCATTATAAGATTTCTGTCTGTAAATATTAACTTAATTCCAATGATCAGTTAAGTGTATTAGACACATTGAAGAATATCATTCTATCCACAGAAATGGTCAATAGATGTATTATCCAGTACCTTAGTTAAATCCATTTTGTGCCAGGATGAGTGCCACAAGTAAGAAAAAGAGATATTTGTAGAAATAGGTGCTTATAAACGAGTATCTGGCAGACTGTTTTAAATTATCCTTTTTCTTAATATCACTTTGAAATTCAAGTCAATAGAATAAAATATTTTAGTTAGAAGGCATGAAGGACCTGGCAGTCAAGCAGATGTTAGAGTTCAGCAGCAGCAGCTTGCTAATGACACGTTTCATGGTGGTTTTCATGTCAAGTTTAACGTTCCTTTTACAAAAATTTACAGGATAAAAGCACTACTTTTACTGTTCAGAAGCAGTGGACATAGACTACATACCCTCCATAATTAGGTCACTAACATCCTTGTTTCAGCAAACTTTCTGCAGCACCATGAATTTCTGTCTCAGTGAGGCCTTTCCCTGTCAAATCTCACTGCCATCAAGTCTTTCACCAGTCCTGCCAACACAGCAATGTAAGCAGTAGTTACAAGATTGACAGGAAAATAATATACAGCTCTACTTGCCCACCACCACATCATACATACTTCTTGACCTCATTCTGATCAAGTGTTTAGACAGAATGGAATATGTATCTGAAGCTGAACACAAGCAAGGTTAATGCTATTGGCAGATAATAGTCTCTCTGCAGAAAGTGTAACTAAATCTTTGTCTGCTTCATCAGATTTAAGCCTGTAGTTCAAGACTTTTTTATTAATGTGTTTACCTATGTGTTGCAAACAGATCAAAGTTTTCTCTACTGTGAGCCTGGATGGCTTAACATAGCACAGTGCTAAAGAAAATGCACTTTGTTGTTCATCTAAGCTTATTGGGTTAAAAAGAAGCTGGAGCCAGTGTGAGTGTATGACTTTTGCTAGCAACATGCTTACATCTGGCTAGAGCACTGGGGATAAAGTAAGCTCTGGTGTGCCCACAAAAGATGCCTCCATAAGTAAATAGATATTGTTTATAGATAAGGCTTTCTTCTCTGTCCAGTTGTCAAGGAGATTCTGTCAAATACTTACCAGGCTTCAGTTATATTTAGCATTAATCTACTTTCTCCAGATTCCATTATACACATTAGCTCATAAAGTAAATGTTACTTAGAATACATTTGTTATTTTTCATGAAATATTGCTGTTTTTTCATAGCCCTTCCACTGGAACTGTGAACTTCAGTGCCTTTTGTCACAGTGGCATGCTTTTGCATTAGTATCGCTTTGAGTTAAGCCATTTTTTTTTGTATTAAGTTATTGTAAGGAATATTGGACTTGTTCTTTCCTTTACTTCAGTAGCTCCTTACAGGAGACATTATACAGAAATTCACTGTGGCAGTGCAGAGCTCTGAGAGCTCAGACACATTTGTGGCATGAAATTGTCAGTAGCCACAAAGTCTGTATCATGGAGCAGCAAGAGCAGGCTGCCTGACAGGGGAACCAGAAGCTGAGCGTGATAAGAAGGCAGGCAAAGGTTTCACTGACAAGAGACCCACAGTGAGAGTAATCAGTTGGAGCCAAGAGTCAAAATCACGAGCCAAGTTCTTGGTGATGAGGTAGGCCCGAGGTCGAGCTGGGAATCTGAACGAGCAAGTCAGGAGTGTGATCAGGTCGAAAGACAATAACCTGGCTCAGACATGAGGTCAGTGTCTCCAGCCAAGTCTGCAGAACTCAGAGGTCAAGCCAGCAAGCCAGACCACAGGTCAGGGTTAGGGTTTGGATTACTGAGGTACCTGTCTAGGTATAGGCAGGGGGATGGCTGCAGCCCCACTGCAGTGTAAGTTTAAGCAGGAGCCAACAGTGAGAGCCTCAGCTTAAAAGCAGAGGGACGTGCTGAGGATTTTTACAAGTCTTTTGGGGAGACCCTCAGCAGAGGCTCCTTCCCTCTGATTCTTCTTTTATCAGCAAGCTGGCCTCGAGTGCAGAAACGTGAAATCCTCAAAGGGGAGGCATGCACCTAGGACCCTCACAGTCCAATTTGTATGAGATACTGCAATTCATCTTCAAAGTAATATGCACATTCCTACATTTTTTTATAAATCCCATGGTTTAAGGTAACAGTCTTCCCATAAGCTCAATAACTGGGGCCTCAGATGAGCAAGAATTCTCTTTAAGATGTGCATGGAAACCATAGCTACCATGAATAAAGCTCACTTCTGCAGTTTTCTCAGAAACATTACAAGACTGTGAAAACAAAAGTTACATTTTAATCTGGGTTGTTATTTCTTTATAAAAGGCATTTTTAAGGATTTTTTTTTAATCTTCCTTTTGTAATAGAGGTATAATTAATCTGCCAACCAACAGAGTGAGAAAAAAAAGCTACTCTATATTTTTTCCTCATTTAAAAACATTTCTTTTTACAAGTTTTTGTTTTTCATTTTCTGGTTACTTTAGAATTGTCCCTCTGCCTTCTTTCTCTTCCTGATGGGTATATACTTATGTACTTAATTTTGATTTAATTTTTTTTTTCTCATATGCATTTGGGCCTTCTGAGCAAATCTGTGCTGGTACACTTACTTTAAATGTTGGTCTTGCATCAGATACCAATTCCCTCCAAACAGACTGATGGTCCATCTGGTTCAGTATCCTGTTTCCTGTAATGGCCAGTAACAGATGCTTGACAGGAGATTGCAAGAAATCCCATACAGCCCAATCTTGATACATTTATTCATTAGGGTATTCTTTCCTGAGTTAAAGGTGGACTCAAAGAGTTAATAAGCTTTTATTTTTAAAAGGTATCCTGCCCCATAACAGTAATTATTCTTTATTTAAATATATTCTCAATTGTTTCAAACATGTGATTGGTCCTTTTATGAATCACACTAAGTGATCACAGTCATGACAGAACTCACAAAACGTAACTGTTTACTCCACTCAAAGTTAAAAGAGTAAATTTTCAATCTTCTGGATTTCAAAGTATTTATCCAGGTCATCAATGGATCAAATAGCTGTTTACTACATAATTCTTAGAAAGAATAATCATAAAAACTGTCAGAGAATACATTCAAGTTTAAACAGCATAATTGTGCAAATTAAACAATAACTAACATCTGGGGCACCTGAAATTTATTGAATTCAATGATCTGCTATTCAAAAATTATTTGAATTATTATTATCTTTCCTCTATATACAACTGGTAATAACATTAATATCACTGAAATATGTAGATGAGTAATTTTCTCCATTATAATTTTTAAGTACTGCTCAATTATCACATTCTAGTCATTGTGTTAACAGTACAAGAAAGCAGCTCCTTTTGTATATAATATCCCAGTTGCCTTATAATTGCTTCTAGGTAGAGATCTTCCTTTTCACATCCCTGTACTATACACAAACCTCCAGGTCAGTGCATCTGCAGCAGTGTACACATTAGAAATGCCAAGCAATGTGAACACTGAACAGATGGTTTTGTGCAGACCATTGCTATTTCTTGCCCCTGTCTGCAGCTCTGTTTCAAAGCAAGAAGAGCTGAGACTAATATCTTTTATTGGCATTTCTTTTGTTTTTGTGATTATATTAATTAAAATACTTTGTGGGACTTGAAGGGTTCCATGTCATGGAAAGTTCCCAAAAGTAGGTCAGGTATCATATGTGTTGACAGCTTGAAAGAGGTCACAAAGATGAGTTGCAGTAAAATGTTCAGGAAATTAAGATGGAGACAGATACAGAGTGTGCAGTTTTCTTGGCACTCTAAAACTTTCTGAAACACAGAGACCTTAGAAAAAAAGACCATTTAGTACTGATGCCTGCCAATCTTAATTAATCAAACAGTATACAAACAACAGAATATGTTTACAATTATACAAAGCATGTATTTTCAGCTGAAATAGAACCATGCTAGTTAAGGTAACTTTCCATCATATATTGTCTTATAAATAAATACCCCTTTATGTTAAACTATATATAAAAAATAAATAAATATATGATGATTCCAAGTGAAGCAGTCAAAACTTTCTGTATGGCTGATTTAAAGATGCCTGGAGAAAATTTTTCACCATCATTTCCTTGCATGCCATTGTAACACTTTGCTTATTTAAAGCATCACAAGCACTTGTTTTCACAGGACCCATGTCACATTCCCTGCAGAGGATCAACAATACTTTCTCAAGGAGCATTTATTCAGAGTTTTGTTTTCTGCTCATTGTTCAGTGTGTGGTCCTATGTGTTTTTTACTGTGTGTTATTCAAACTTTAGAAGACAAAATTGTTTGGCTTCTTTCCTGTGGCATTCATTACTGTGCAGTTTGGCTATTTCATGCAACAATTAATTCATATTCATTTGGTCCTTATGACAGTGAGGATGTACTCATTGTACAGGAGGAAATTGAGACAGGATGATAGTAAAGGGAAATGTATCAGTCCCAAATCTCTTTTCTGTAGTGCCCAGCAATAGGAAGGAAATTTGTGAAGGTAGCAAGTCCTCCTCCTGCTTCTTCTTCTCCTCATCATTATTTTTTTCTCTATCCTTGGAGGAGTTTGCTCATCAGGACTACCTTCCTTTTTATTGTGACCACTGTACATTTGTTGGGCTGAGTATGTTTACATTGGTATTAGTTCAGCTGTTTCATTAAATCTGTTTTCATTTTGACCTGTCTCCTCTCCTTATCCCAATCCCCCTTCTTGGCTGGGGAGGGGCTATCTGGTGATAGAGCAACTACTTTAGTTTAGCCCCAGATAAAGGCTAAATATAAACAAGCTATAGCAACCACTTTTCCAGAGTCATCTCATTTCTATCTGTTCCTATTGTGTTTGTATCACTCACCAGCAATCCTCTTGTCAAGCAAGAAATTAATTGATCCTGGCTGTGTTAGTGTTTCTCTTGGACTTGGCTCTTGACAGACATTTTCACTCATTTTTGAAGAATAACACATCTAAGTATTCTCCAGTTTCTTGATCTCTTGTTAAAGACTCATTTCATGCCCATCAGACATTCTTGCACAGAGTAATGCTGGGATTAGTTATTGGAACAGACAGTTTATGAACAAATTTGCTACACAGTTCCCAGCCTTGGTTACACAGAAGACTTTATTGATCCAAAACAGAACAAAATATCACAACCCTTGATTGCACTCCCTGCTGGTTCATGCTGGATAAACCAGTATGAGTCCTGGGCATCCTAATGTATGGACAGTCCACATGATACTTACCACATACATGATGCCCTAAGTCTGGAACTGGCTCATACTGCTATTTTTGCACACAGCAGGTGGTACAACTGCTATCATACAGAATAATAAGTGGAATAATAACTATCATTAATTCATTTTAAACTGTAGAAAACATTACACATATCTCAGTTAGATTTTTCTCCACAATTTTTTAATTCACCTGTTGATTTAGTCTCTGCAACCTTATGGAGAGGCCAGAAAGGCCATGTACTTCTCTGCCAGTAAATAGCTTTAACCATCAGAACATTTCTGGAAAAGTTGTGATTATTCTATCTCAAAACTAATGTAGAATCCCAAAACTCTGAGCTAAGATAATTTTTCAGTATGGATTCATTCTGTGATCTTGGAGAGGTGGTGTTGTTTTGAAGATGAAAAGACTTGTTCTAAAGTGAAGTTAGGAATTTATGATGCAGTAGAACATATTTTATCAGCAAACCCAATTCTGTACACTTTGCTACTGGTCCATATTGGTTATTCATGAATAATTCATTAATTAATAGCCTGTAAGGATTCAGAAAATAATAATTGAAGCCATGGAAGTATATAATAAATGAAAGCCTGCAATTGTTATTTTCTCAATGGGAAATCACACCAAAGCAATTGGAAACCTTTCTTTGGCAAAATAATTGCAACTTTGTATAAGGGAAATGTAGGACTTCAGTAAACTTTTTGGTATTGTGCCTCTAGGAGAGTTAATAGTGAAAGTGAAGATAGGAATTAGTACAAGAATCGTGTGGTAGATGGTAGAAGGCCCTCTCAGCACCAGTTCCCTCAGATCCTTGCATGGCTTCCTTCTGGTACTATGAACTTGTCTGATGTGTTTCAATATCCCTAACTCCTTCCTTTGCTGCCATGGACAATATTTGCTCCTGCAGACTCTACCAACAGGCTTAGTGACCTGTGAGGGCTGAAAGTTTATTCAAAAATAAACTATAAAACTCTACTGTAATAATCTCTTATGCTTTCTGTTTGAAAGAAAACCCCACATTTTGAAGATGAAATTGGAATTATTTTATGGAGAAACCACAGATCATATATTATATTGAATTTTTTTTTAAAATCACCTACAACTTTCTGTTTATGCACAGTAAATCAGCAGGTAGGATGTTGATTCTTTTTTACGTGCTGTAACAACATAAAAGAATTCAAGTATAAACAATTATTTCTTCTCTGTATACTATATTTATATGCACTTATATGCACTTATTCATAATAATTGTCAATGACTTAAAACATTAAATAATCCTTGCATATCTACATGATAAAATGCTGCAATCTTTGTATTTCTGTCAGAATTTGATAGCTGTGATTCGTCTTACTGCTTAAAATCTCTATTCAGAATACAGTCTCTAATAAGGGATTAAACAAGCAATGTACATTTTCTTTCTAGCTGCATCTTGGAACATGAAAAATGAAAGATGCTCTTCTGATACTGTAGTTTGATTTCACTTTTAGATTTGATACTGATTTTATAGAGTGAAAATGAAATTCATCATATGGAAAGTAATTAGTCCATCTCCCACTGACCCAGCCACAGAACTGTTGGTAAACAGATCGTGAGGTCATGTCACTAGCCATTCTGAACAATATTTCTAAGGAAGCCATTTTTCTATCTAAAATCTATATCCTAACAGTTGAGCAGTATACAGTCAGTGTCACAAAGTTGAATGTAATTTCATTTCCCATCATTACCTTAGCTGGAATAAAAGTATTTTCTGAACAGTTTATTTATCAGAAAATATTTTGGAGGCTGCTTCTAAGCTCAGCATTAAAAAAGGTTTGTTTGTTTCCTTTTACACAGTACTGAAAATAAACACTGAACTACTCCAACCTGTATTTAACTCCATTGCCATTACTGCTCACTAGTCTGTAGTTCCAAATAGAGATTTTGAAGTTATTTTTAGGATATTTAAAGGTTCTCAACCTCTCTTTACATAGATGGCAAGTTTGGGTTTTTTCTATGGAGCTGAGAATTTCTGGTTTTATTCCTGTGTTAGATTCCTCTTGAAATTTCTGGTTTTATTCCTGTGTTAGATTCCTTTTTATAGTGAGTGACCAGAATATTAAGATACCCTGTGATTTTCCCACATTGTTACTGAAGAAAGAAAATAAACCTTTGGTCATGTTACACTGAACATTAAAGTTCTACCCAGTTCAAATTAATTTTAAGGAGCAGCTGAAAAGTTAATAGATTGTATTATATTCAATGAATATTCAATGACTATCATAAAACAGCAACAAAAATATTTCTTCTGAAAAAAGGAACAAAAAATCTGATCAAGAAAAGAAACACTCAGCTATAAGATGGAGAAACATGATGAACCCAGAATAGCTATCTAGGCACAGCAAAATTTCCATAAGTTAGTACAGAACATTCTCAGAAAATTTAACATCAACTCTTCCTTTACTGTAAAAAAATTTCAGTACATTTAACATAAAATGTCCAAATTTACACAGCTAAAAAATGAGAGAGGGGAGTGAAATATTTGGCATATATAAAAGAAGTTTATTTTTGTCAAAAGATAATGGTATGAAAAACATGAAGATCTCATTGGGGTGATTGAATAAAGGTCAGTTACAAATACTAATATAGAGACAATTTCTTGGGAAAACATGTTTTGTCAATGAAGTTTAAAAAAATTAAACAAATAGTTATAAGCAATACATATGCATCAATTAAGAAACATTTTTTTAACATAAAAATATTTTTAAATTAAAAAAAATGAGGAAAAATGTATTTTTTTTTTCTGCAAATACAATATTATATTTGGGTTTTTTTAAGAATATGCATTCTATGTAAACTTACTGGGGGAAAGTCCTTCTAGGAAATTCCAAAGTACATATATCAGACACTTAAAATACATTCATTTATTTGATTTACTTTCAGCAATCTGTTTCTGCTACAGCCATCATGTCACCTGGGAGTTGTAGTTCACCACACCCATTCTTTCTTGCTGACACGCTTGACACAGAGCAAAGTGTTCCACAGAGCTTCCTTCCAAGATAATTTGTTTGGTGACTCCTAAGAATAGCATCACCCTGTGTGCATCATGAGACAAGTCATCAGCCCTGTAGCACCTATGAACTGTTGTGCAGTTATACTGAATTAAACTGCAAATGAAGCTCTCTAGGCCAGTTTCAGAAAGCTGATTCTATTTTTTTTTAGATTTCCATAACAAACCTCTTTGGATTTTCTATAAGATGCTCCAACATAAACTTCTGATATTTCTAACTAAATAATTTTCACAATGTGTGGACCTTGACGTATCAGGAAATCTAGTGCTTCAAGCTTATACATATGTGTGAGGGAGACATAATCTGTATTATAGTTCACTATAATATATAATATATAAATCTGATTCAAAACAATCTGAAGCAAAATATTATTTCAGAAGTATAAAGTATTAATAATTGATGGATTTCCTTTTAATGAAGCTGCCTGTTCCAATAGTAATTAATTACTTCATAGCGTGGAGGCTGCTGTCAGAAAACAGAGCTGATGCTGAGCTTTAATGGTCAGTGGTCTTCTGTAGAAAATGACCAAGTCTTTGGCAGATATGTTATCTACAATATCTTCAATGACAATGTCCACCCTTCTGTAACAGCTACAGTGCCAGGAGCATCTGTAAAAATTTGCAGAAACATGGACTATAATGGATCAAAGTCTGACACCCACCTTGTTCCCCAGTGAACTGAAATATATGGAAGTTGTTCTTCAAAGAAAGGCAGATTTCATCACACATATTATGAAAATATTCTAAATGAAAATTCTGCAAGCACCCCTCAAAAAAGAATGTCTGTCATGTGCTAAAATACTCTAAAATGCCTAGGCAGATTTTTTTATTGTTTCTGAGGACTACATTCTACTATTATATCAAAATATCATTGACATTACATCAAACATACATCTGACTGTAGGTAGAGTTAAATATAGGGACTGTTTCTTACAGATAATAGAGGGTCTAATGCTTGCTATTATGTGTTGCTGTAGGTGCTTTTGAAATCTAGAGCCAGTCTTTGGTATTGTAATAGTAACTTATTTGGATTTAGATAAACATAATTCTCTGTCCTGGACCACACACATATTGTTAAACATATCACAAACATATTCTTAAATATATCACCTGTAACATGAAAATATTTGCTTCTTTATACATTGGTAGCAGAGAAAATAAGTTCATTTTGTAGTACACTGAAATAATTTTGAAGTCCCATTATATACATATATACATATATAATGTATGGAGGATACTTTGTCCTTTATAGTTCAGACTCAACATTTTTATGCTTCAAGTTTTTTACATACAAAAAAACTGTCTTTTGACTTTTACTGTTGATAAAGCTTTAATATTTTGGGAGGAAATCTACAGCATGTATTCAAATTCAACAGCACTTGCTTCAGCAGGTGTTCTTGGGTGCTAGCCATGTGGGTGAAGAGCATGCACTGTTACAATATGCACACAATGATATTATGCATTGTGAAAGAACCTGTTTAGAATTCACTTCATATTTTTTCATTATGCAGAAGGAAACCTGCAATGTGAGAGGAAACCAAGGAAATAGGATCAAACAATGATTTTGAGATCTGAAGCTATGAACACATTTTAATCACAGAATAAGTCATCTACATGTATGTTTGCTATTTATTTTCTTAGTTGAATATCAGGATGAAACAGGCAACACTTTATCACATACCTTAATTTAACATATTTTACCATGCTTGTACTGATACAGTTGACTGATAATCTAATTTTTGGTTTATTGAAGGACAGTTACCATAGTGATGTTCTATAGAATGAGATTCACTGTGAGAGACTCACAAATAGTTCTAATTCTCCAGCATATTTGAGGTCACATTAATATTTCATCAATGAACAGTCTGCACAGAGAATTATGACTTAACTGGTCATCAGTGAGGAAGTGATTGTATTTTCTTCACAAGCTGAAAAACTACTATTTAAAAGAGAGCATCAAATGTCAAATACAGGGACTATTTCTGTCAAAAAGAAAAATGTTTTCTTGTTTGTATTTTCTTCACCCCTTGCAGGAAGAAGGAAGCTTTTGTATTAGTACAAGTGAATAATTGTTATTCAAGAGTATAATTATTGACGTCGGCTTCCTACACCCAGCTCAGCCAAAGAATTTCAGTTCAGATTCAAATTATTTAATTAACACTCAGTGATAGTGGGGTACAGTTGTGGTTCCCTAGCTATCTTACAGATTTTTTGAATAATGCATCAATAATGATGATATGCAAATTCTGACTTTTTAAGAACTGCTGTGATAATGTGTCACCTAATCTGGACCACTTCTATGTTCCAATTTCTAGTAATGAAAAATTGTAGTTTGGTTCCATCTGTGGTCTTCTCAGCATACAAAGTAAAGGGCCAGTAGTACAACAGTCCACTGCAGTTCATAGCCCTTACAGCTGAGATTCTTATGCATGACTGCCTGGAAATGAACCATAAATAACCATGGCTTGGCGAGCTAAAAACAGCACTATGCAATATCAGGCAAAATCCTGCATCTGAATCTGTTGTCTCATCTCTCCTTACTCATATAGGCAAAGAACTGAACATGCAAAGAAGGAGGTACCAATACTTCTGCATGTTAAATAATTTTATATTTGGTAATTTACTGCCAGTGAAGAGATGATTTTGAGATATTAAATTAAAACTTGCTTGGAAGACAAGGGACAGAGCCCAGCAGGCTTAAGTATTACAGAAGGAATAATGAAATATAATATTAAGTACATTTAGCATTTTGTGCTGAATTCTTTATTTTATGGATTTACTATCCTAGGGATGTAGTTAATCCTGATGAAAATAGTTTGAGAGACCGTAATAAATTATTTGTGTACAATCTAATTAAGCATTTCTGATTATACAAATTTGTAATGTTGTGTAAAGTTTTGAATATTTATTACATATCTCTTCTATGTTGAGCATATTGTTATACCCTCTAGGACAGTTAGCAGAAGACATTTCATTTGAAGTGTTATTTCCTGAAGGAAGAAGCAGAAATACAGTTCTTCTCTATTACATCAACAGTAACAGTACCCCTCTCTGCTACACAGTCAAAGATGTTATCTAGCTAACCTTTTGTACAGTTAAAATCAATCAAAAACTGTCTTTTGACGGACTAACACAAGCTATTGATGGACTACCTAGTTGCTTCATACTTAAAATGTGTCACTATTAGACACACTTAAAATTGCAGATAGTGATTATTGTATATTCATCAAATCTGAATCTGGGCCCAAAAGACTGGACTTCTAGGTCACATTTGCCTCAGAGAGACTGTAAAACATTGTTATCTATATACATTTAGTTTACCATATACAAATCAATCTTCACTATGGGGAAATATTTAACTTTCAACCTTCTGGGCAAGCTGAAGTCTATTAACTGTCCTTCAATGATTCTTCATCAAATATACAAAAATATCCTAAAGGACTGGTCCCTCATGGAATGACTGCACAGAAAAAAAATAGAAGCTGTCGAAACCTTCCATCCAAACAGAAGATATATTTCTTTGACACTACCTTCTCTAACAAAAGGGCGCATAGGATACAAAAGTATCCAATCAGCAATTAAAAAAAAATGAGGCACCAACTGTAAATGCCTTCTCTTTTGGGGGAATATATATGCAAATAATCTGTAATGGATGTTATTCACATTGCTTAGTATACTGCTGTGAGCTGTTCAGATGTGATTATGATAAGTACAGTGTGCAAATATATACAGAACAGAATAAAAATATTTATGAAATGAGCTATAGCACCCAGCATGATGAACAGTACTGACACCTCAGGAGAAGCAGATGTGTGTTGCAACATTTTACATTATTTTTGTACAGGCAGATAATTGGTTTTGTCATTTCTATAATAATGCACAAAACATCACACAGAATACACAAAAGTATGTCCCTAATACAACAGTAAGAATACTTTTTCTTTTGGGGGGATGCACAAGTAGTTACAGTAAGCATCACAAAGCAAATCTTCATCAAACTTGGAATTATGTAACTTGTTTAACTCTTCAGTTAGTTTGAATGAATACCTCTCCTTCCATTCTCAAAAACTTCATTTTCTTGAGTTCTGTTTTGGTGCAAGAAGTACCTTTCTGGTTATCTGTAATTCTCTGATTTCTCGTCATGGGTCTTCCACAGGGCCAGAGACACTCAGTACCTTCTGAGGTGTCAGAGTGCCTTGGATTGAATCTTGTATGCTTCTGAGTAAAGCAAGCTGAAAGGCATTGGCTTCTGGCAGTTGACATCAGCAGTTTTGCTTTCTTATTCTACAAGGGTAAATTAATTGTTTAAGCAGCTTTTGGTTCTCTCCTAACTCCATAACGGGCATGCTGCCAAGCACATGAAAGATCCAAAAGGACAGGCATAGATGCCATTCCTGGTTGTTGGTCACTGAAACCCAGTAGTTTACTTAGTATGGCTTCTTCCTTTAATTACCAGTACTTTGGTCTGTCACTTCCAGTGTCATTCCCTCACTCCTTTCTCCTTAAGTAAGCTGCCCTCAGGTATTTGCAGCAAAGCTATTCAGTCACGTTTGGGTGCCTAGCCATTGCTAACTTCAGAGTTGAATACTGCTGAAATTTTACCTTCCTAAGCATCAGGGAAGACACTTCTTTCTTGAAGACACATTAATTAAATAAAAACAATTACTACTGTGCTTTCTTTTTCCTATCTCATTCTAGCAATGGAAATGCCCTGTGGAGGATAAGGAGGGGAGAAGAAGNCTTTTTCCTATCTCATTCTAGCAAACATACTACTTTTCCCCTTCTTTCCTACACTGTACCAGTTGTCTGATCAGAAAGAATACCCAGTGGGGAAACTTTAGTAACAATGTTGTGTGATACAGCAAACTAAGGAGTCATTGCGTGCCATTTTCCACTGAGTACATTACATTAGAGTCTTCCTAAGGAAGGTCAAAGATTGTAGCTTTTAAAATATAATTTTGGCAAATTTCACTATGCAAAAAAAAATTTTTCTACCCTTTTAATGCCTATTCTTAGTAGAAGTGTTTGCATTTGAGATATTTTAAGTGAAAAATGTCTGTTCTTAAGGTTGGTGTAAGGTTCACCAAAAGTCACAACTGCGCAGAAGTCACAAAATGGGAAGGACTTTTTCAACTTGTGCAATGCAATTCTACTGCAAGGAGTTGTCTACTAGCCATCCTGACTTACACCTCCTTGCACCAAGAGTATGCGCTGTGTTTATTCATCAATAGGAAATGCCCTGTGGAGGGTAAGGAGGGGAGAGGAAAGGATATTTTCCAATTTTGAACTCATCCTGGTCTCCCTTTTACCCTTGCTCAAAGCCAGTCATATCTTCTGAAGTACCAGCCTTAACTGTCTTTTCACATATGGAGAATGGAATCCAGGATTCAGCAGGCAATTAGCTCCACCATTGCTCAAGTCTTTCTCCTCTTGACTCAATAATCCATACAATTTGTGTTTCACACCCATTGTACAAACACTATGGTGGGCTGACTTTATGTCCGTCTGGATAACTGTGGAATACACACAGGTGTACATCACAGAAAGTGGGAATGATACTATCATGTTAGAATTGTGCAGTCAAATTCTAGCCCAGTGGTTCTTCACCTCAGTGATAAATTGCTGTATTTTTTTACTATTTTATCACTCTCAGGTGTAATTTCCTGAGAGAGGAAGCTAATACTGTGGCTTGCACAGGTAGCATTTTATCCCTTTAACCTTAAAAGGTTATATGAATTTGTAACCGAGTGAATCTTTCCTAATATTTTTTTTTTCTTGTTTGTAAGAGTTTGCGTGCTGTTTTTGTAATGTTTTCATTGATGTCAAGACCTTGGTATAAAAACAAGACTAGCACTGTACTAATTCACCCCATGGTCTCCCGTGTCTTCCTTTGCCTCTCTCCTTGAGCAACTGGCATAGCTGCAGGACTGTTTACTCCACGGCTTATTTCCCCTTTATCTTTGATGTCCCAGGATGTCAAAGGCTGTGAATTTAATATTGATTTTATAAAGTACTTTTACTGTAACATGTCAGTTAGGATTAGCCTCAACCTCAAGGAAGCTCAGGCACTGAGCTGGATTTGCACGCAATGTGGCTCTCCAGCTCGCAGACTCTTTTCCCGAGCGAATGCTTTATTTATAAGAGTGACAGTGTGCTGTGAAAGCAGGGATAGCACACAGCCCCCAGCTATCTCTGTGTCTTGTATACACAACGTCAGTGCCCTGTGTATACATTAGGCTTGAAAATGTAAGTGGATCAGAGAGACGTATCATTTGCTGGTATGTAAACAGACAGATGAGTTTATAGATCGCATTAAACCCCAGTGGCTGTAACTAGTGGAAGAGTCTTCCTGGAGACCCATCCCCCATCTCACTCCTTCTTGTTCCTCCACACCATGAGCTGGACTCACAACCTTTAGGAAGCAAATAAAGGCATCTTTCCAAAAGAGGAATCGTAGCTGAAGAATATTCTTGCTTTGATCTTGTTGCCTTAACCTTTTATTGTTCCTTTGAAATGGCAGATGCTGCTGATGGAATGTATTAATCCACAGATTAATCTGCAAAGTCTTTTCATAGCTCAGTATTGATCCTTCACTCAATCCCAACGAAGGTGAAAAGTTTGTCTTGATCTCTACCTTTTTTCTCTCTCTCTCTCTTTTTTTTTTTTTCTTCTTTTACTTTATACTTTTGGGGAAAGACAAAAAATACAGTTGCCCATCCAGTGTATCAAACAATGAGGTAAGCTTTTGCCAAAGACTGATAATGCTGAAGCTTGGAACTGCACTCTCAGAGGGGCAGTCACCAGTTCTCTTGTGTGCTGAGCAAATCATGCCAACTGATTACACACTGGTAATGAAAGATTGACCATTTAAAGCATTAGCTTTTTGTGAGCACATAGAACAGCTGTGGACTTCTACTATTTCTGCCCCATTCATAGCATGTTTGATTTCTCCTATGTCCCCAGTTGCTCTGAGCTTCCCTTGCTCCTCAGCTGGGACTTGAGATAGCTTAGGAGCTTAGGTCTTTTGAGCATGTTGAAAATATTATTTGTTTGGTTCATTAATTATTCTGTAAGCCTTGACATTGAAGCCTATGGCAATGCATAAATAATAAAGAAGTTATTATTCTTTATATACAACATATATTGCTAATTATAAAGCATTATTCATGTAGCCACATTATCATTCTTTTTAATGTATCATTGCCCTGCCTAGGTACATCTGACAGTTTGAGTTTTGTTTTAAGATATTTTCATAAAATATAAACCATTCCAGTGTAAAATCTGCAGGTGTTCATGAAGGTGAATGCTGAACGATAGGAATTGAAGAGGAAAGAAGGAATGGAAAATTTATTTCCCTGTTTCATATAATGTGACAAATAAGGAAATTACAACATCATTTCTGATTTCAGTTGGTGCAGGAAACAAACTGGAAGCATAAAACTGAAAATTCCTTTCATGTATGTACAGATAGGTACACATATACACTTCCTGTTTATACTGGAAACGAGACAGCATTTTTGGTGAAATCTGGCAAGCCTGATTTGGGTGATAAAGACAAGGTCACAAACATTTTTACATAAATCTTCATGAACTCGTAACAGACTCAAAATCTGGAAATTAACTCAAAAAAAAAAATTTCAAAACTTAAACTCATTAAGACTTTCCTTCAGTATCCACTCTCCCACCTCTGACCCATGAGAGAGACATTGAGTGGAAATAGCCCCAGACAATCTTTTATATAATTCTCTCCAGGATAAAAACACAAGAGTATCCCCAACATTATGTTAAAGTGAAAATTTCCATGCTGGAGATCAGCACATGGAATTTTGGACATATGTCAACTAAATAATCAAATGAAGTCTCTAAAGCATTTTGAGTGCAGCCTGTCACTACTGTTGATGTTACAGTAAACCCATAAATATTTGATACACCTGAGAACACCACCTCTTCTATTTTCTTTGCATAAGGTACACAATGTATCATCTCTGGGTTCTGTAGAATTCAAACATTTCTTTATCTACATAATTTGCATTATTATTTCTTTCAGACAATATATTTAGCAAGAAAATTACCTTTGGAAATTCCTAATTATATTTAATAGAGTATGTGCTGAATAAACAAGGATAATGTGTCAGTCTGTAGGAAAAATTTCAATTGCCTTCATTTTCATTCATTCTTTATGGAATTCGTGCATACAAGTTATGTTGAAATATCAGTGAGGATTTGATTTCAAACTCAACAAAACCCAATGAAATTCTAAACTTTGTAATTAGTTTTTGTGTTACTAGAAGTAAAGCAAATGTTTAGTACATGGCCATACAAATTCAGTATACTTTAACCAGTGGTTTTGTAACAAATAAACATTTGGTAACAAAGCTGTTTATTTGTAAATAAACATCCAAATAATAAAATTGTTAGAATATAAACTGATCTTTTTCAGACTCTGCACATACCCCATCATATTAAAGTTCTGTGGCACCCAAGTTTTCTGTGAGCAGTGTGTCAACTGCAAAAAGTCAGAGAAGCTGAAGTTTGGAGAATGCCTTACTCCACAAAAATAATCCATGCATATCTGCAAATCCATTCACAGGATTTTGAAACTATTATTATTCATACATATTTATTTAACGAAAGCATGTACTCAAGAAATTTTTAACAGACCTGTTTTTATGGGTGGTTGTGGATGTCTTCATTTCTTCTGCATGCTATAAAGACACCCAGAAACCGAAACAACCTTCATACATTGGCACCTGAGCTGTAAACTGTGTTAGGGACTTTTCTGCCACAGACCAAGCAAAGACTGACAAAGCTGTTAGCAGATCTCTAAGACTTTATGCACAACGTTTAAAAAAAAATATTGAATTCCTTTCATAGTATATTTATGATGTTTCGAAATACTACTGCTGCTTCTTCATACAGCAGCAGGAGGCACAAAAAGTTTAATGCTTCCTAATATCACCCAAGACTCTGCGGTGCAGTCATGAATCAAATGAAGGTTTCCTGTATCCCTATTCACAGAAAACTGGTTTGCTTTCATCCAGTAATCCCTGACTGCCAGAAGCTATTGCAGGGTGGCCTAAATTAAAGGAACCCTGAGGTAGTGTTGATCTGTGCCATAAGGTCAGAGCAGCCTCTGTTAACCCGAGGGCTTTGTTAGTACAATGGTGGTGGTGGTGTAGTCACTTCTGCTGGTTTTTTCCCTGTTGCTCAGCTGAGCACAACCCAGACAGTTCTAAACACTGGATATTAAGGTGTTCAACTTAATTTGCTAGTAGAAAGTCTGGAACAACAATCTATGTAAACAAAGTTCAGGCTAAGGTTAATTAATTCTTTATATTTCCTTGTGTGTGGCAAGAATACTGTAAAAATAGCTTGTTTCAACCCTATTATGGAATATCTTCATTTTTAAAAGAAAAAAAGCTTAAAAGAAAGTTAAGAAAACTACTGACAATTCACTGGTTTTACATCCAAATAATAATTTTTTTTTTCTCTGAAGAATATTATTTTCACGGTGCTGATGGGATGTGACTGCTTGTAAGTAGCAAATAATGAAGTGTATGAGGATAATTAAATTGAATAGTTCAAAATTTGAACAAATGCTTATTTACAGTCTTTAGAAATATTTGACCAGTGTGTTGATAGTCGCTCTTCTTGAGTTCAGAGAATCTATGGGTTTAAATATTCCCCTCTGCCTCTCAGAGCAGCAAACTACCACACAAACTACCATTTCTCTTTCTTCACCACTTCTGTTTCTGGGGATTTTCAATTCATTATTTATTATTTTATTTTTATCTATTTCTCTTTGTAATTGCATGCAACAGTTTTGCAATTTAATGCATCCAGTTGTTCTCAGTGGAATTTGCTTTGCTTGTTATGAAGATGATACAACAATATTTCAATGCATTTTAACTGCATCTCCTTTTAAAGTTCTGCACAAAGTATCTTGCTAGAACTGACACTTCAGTCAGGACAGAACATGCAGGACAAGCACTCATCTCAGGGCACAGTGGACTAAACAGCTGTGTTCTTCATGGAAAGATTGTTGGTGGGACGGAATCTGGTACAGATACCTCAAAAGTAGGGCCACCTATTTTAATATAGCAAACTGGGTTACATTTGAAGTTCTTCAATACAAGCTCTGTATCCTTTGTCAGTAGAGACAGCTGCACTGCACTGCACCCACCATCAAACGATTTCAGCTCACCAGCAACTTTAGGAAACCCTTTATTAACACAAAGCCAGATATCAAAATACTGCTTATATGTGCCCCTTACTGCCTAAGATTCTGCATTAGTTTATAACTGGGGGTTGTTAATACTGGTTTTATAAAAACAGAGGACAGAGGATGCCTTTGGCTCTTTTCAGTGATCATTCCCCCATTTCTTGATCCTTCCATCCATTGCTACCACCACATCTTATTTTGTCCCACAGACATTCCTTCTTCCTCAGTGCAGTAGCAGTGAGAGGCTTTAAATTGACATGCCCCCATTGGGGCCCACTTGGGAAGGATCCTCAGGATGTCCTGCCTTCCCAAGGACAGGAAAGAAGCATTTTTTCATGAAAGACTGAAATTCAGCCTAAGATCTGAATAAATAAGATAGGAATGATATTGAAACACCCCTAAAAATATAGATAGGACATTATTTTCAGATCCCATTGATTCCCTCAAGTGTTTCCAGCCAAGTCTCGTTTGGCTACTCCAGTCTTCTTGGCTTTGTATACTGTGCTAAAATTAGCTACATCCTTGAAAGCCTTATTAAATGTCACTGGATACAGTCAAGCGTTTACATGTTTTGGTGTTTTGCCTTGTTTTGAGCAGTATAACTTAATTGGCAGTCATGTAGCAACATCCAAGACAAGTACAATAATAGCCTTGTGTTCTATTTTTCATTAATTGAGATGGAACTTTCACTGCCTTCCATTGAACTTGTAATCATTTCTCTTTCTTTCTATAAACAACCATAGAAATACATTTTTAATAAGCAATGAAATAATATTTATAATAATATATAATATTGTAATATTATATAACAATAAAGTTGGTTTATGGTCTGGTGCTTTAACATCCTGAAAAGTTCTCAGACAAAATATGAAAAGGAATATTTGAATAAAAAAGAAATATTACAAATTATAACACTAAGTAAAATGGCAACAAGAAAAATAAGTCAATATTTTGCTATTGTATCTATTTTATAGGACATTCCCATCACAAGAATACAGCAGGCTTCTACTTCCTTACTGGAAGTTGCTTTTGGAGTAAGATGAGTATAGTGAATGGGTTAATCAGAAAAAAAGAACTGCCTCATAATACCTGTCATTTATGATTCTTATAATCTTACAGACAACTATAATTACAGTGTGCAATGTCTGTTTACATCTTGGAAAGCTCTGATTGTGTAGTCGTGCCTGTATTACACTGCAAAACAGCATAAACAATTATATAGTAACTCTAATCCAGTGCTAAAGCCTTGAGCTATGGGTGTCACTTCAAACTGAAGGATTTATGTGATACTTGTATCTGCTTTTTTCAGGTGAATTTGACCACAATACTCTTAGTGTTACACTGATTTGTAGAATCTGGAAGCTGACTAATAGGCTGCTGGAATTACTTAAGTAAGAGAGTGTATTAAAAAAATCATAATTACTCCACAGTTTCCTTACATGATACAGAGATGAAAAGCCTGTTAATCATTAACCTTGTAATGATTAAAGTATTAGGATAGAACCTCTAAAATTTTAGAGACAGAGTTGATTTTACAGAGTAGGCTAGATTCAAATTCATCTTAGCATGTTACCAATGTTTATGCTGCCTTTAAAATAAAAGCCCTTAGGCTACACAAACCACTCCTCTACTTGATGCTTGAAAAATTCTGAGCACTGGAAGGTAAGTAAAAGAATCAAAAAACTTTATATTTGTAATTGAAAAAAAAAAAAAGATTATTTCTGTAAGCTTTAGGAAAGAAATGCACTGAGAGAAACGAGCACAGATTTTGCATACTGCTAAGGCCCTCTTTCAACCTGAGATGAAGGTGAATCTCTGACCTAGAGGTAACTGGTTCAATAGTCCAAGTTTCCAGAAAGCTAATAAGGAGACTTTGGAATATGTTCTCACACTACATGATGTACAAGTAATGCCCTTATAAAGTGTTGCATCCCATTTGATACATACATGGGGTCATGAAGGAAAATAATGACCCAGCATGAATGCTCACTCTGGTGTGGTGACAAATCACTCTCTTAGCAGTGCCCAAGCTGTAAGAGATCTTTGGTTTCCCACTTCCTATCTGCAATCAGGGGATGTACTAGGAGGAGATGGTGGCATAGCCCCATCTTGGGGGTTTGGCTGCCTGGGCTTGGGGCCAGCACTGACAGTGCAGCTGAGCAGCCTTGAATCAGAAAGCTGTTTGAGGAAGAGCTGTAAGAAACCTTAGCAGAGTCTGGACTATGGAAATCAGTTGTATTCATCAGTGAGATGCCATAAAAATTTTTCTAAGTGAACTGCTGAAACATAAAAGTCATCAAAAAATGTGTTGTACTGGAAAAGTCCAGTTTGCATTTTACATGCAGATGTTCAGTCAGTAAAATGAAAGTGCAAAAAATAATTTTTTTTGGAAGTGAGGAGTACTGACTTCAGGAATGTAGATTTTTTCAATGTAGTTTTGTAAAATGTTTTTCCTAACTGAAACCAGGAATAACAAGCATAGGCAAGATAAATAAATGAAGTATATATGCATCTACTAACAAATTAAATAATTGCTTTGAAAATAGATTATTTTAAGACTTGAAGACTGCAAAAAGGAAAACAGATTTTATCTAAATACAGGTCAGCTCTTTTCTTGCTTGCTTAAGCCTCTGCATCTGTTCAAGAATACAGGAAGAGAGAAAGTGCTGGTGTGATGTTCCAAAATAGTGCAAGTTCTACACTTTCTGGATGGCAGCAGCAGATTGTTTGTGCATACTTACTACACATACACTTGAATTCCTTCATGGTGAGCAAGCTGGTGTTGCAATGTGGAAATAATAACTATAATGAAAGCTATCCAAATGTTCAAAATTCCTTTCAACCAAGATTGTTAAGATTCTACTGTTTGGCTCTGTGCCTGCATGAATGTGTTCCTGAGACTCACAAGAGAGCCTGAGTAGCTTGATACCCAGAGGATCACAGCAGTTTATTTTCTAATACTGATATAGCTTGTAGCCATAAGGGTATAGTTTTGTATAGAAGCTAGAAATACATTTTAGTATGTGAGTCCTCCATCTATCTATATTGCTTGTTAAAAAGTTTAGCTGCAACTTTTCTGCCAAACAGAAGTCAGGTTGAGTGGGATCTAATTATTAATGGGTCTCAATATAAGCTCCATTTAAACATTTATCAATAATATTCCATTTCTGAATGATGTGCAGTAGTGTGAACCTTTAACCATGCAAGAACTCACAAGACACTACTTGAATGCAAAGATAAGCAGCAATGTAGTTATGCTTTTCTCCAAAACTGGAATGATCAATTATTTTCTACTATTACCTCACAATATATACGTATAAAGATACATATTGTATTAAAGTTGCAGCCACTGGTTCTCTAACATTAAATCATGCAAAAGCTCACCTTTCTACAAATCTTAAAAGAAGCTGCCTCAGCCTGAATATCTAAGATGAAACATTCTCTTTTAATTAAAAGGAAAGCAGGCTGATTTTCTTTTGTTATTATGTTAAGGCCACTAGCAGAACAAGAAATAAATGAGGAGAGATCAATAAGCAGTACACAAAATTAAATCTTTCATAATAAAGAAAAAAAACCCAACACATTTCAAATAAATGTTGTGGCTTTTTAATATGAAGCTGACCTAGCATTTTTTATTCCTGAGTCACACACAGAAATGTTGCTGTGCAGTGGACTGTTAACAGCATGAAAATCTGACCATTTTGCAGATTTATGGAATCCCTGTAGGATTTTCTTTCTAAATATAAACTATATGCTTTATCACAGGCAGAGTCTTAAAACAATGTTAATGCTCTGGTATCAGCACTGCCAGGAAAACATTGATGCTTTGAACAACTGCTGTTGCTGGGCAAAACTGTCATTTCAAAACTTGAATGAAATCTAAGACTCAACACAAATGTCTATCAAACACTTTGAAAATGATACACAAAAAAATACTGTAGATTAAGAAATAATTTTGGAAGTAATTGGAATGTTATCTGAAAAGATATAACTTCTTAAGTCTTTTAAATCATTTTAATTACCTTCACTCTAAGAATGACTGAATGTGAAGAGTGCATAAGGGGAAAGTTATTGATCTGCAGACAGCCTCGAATGTACAGGTGATAGTGTAATTGGCTCAGGCTTATCTTTTCCATAATCACCCTCACACAGGAAGGTCTTCAGTGTCTGTCAGAGCAATAGCCGCCCCACTGACAGTTCACTGAACCTTCAGGACACTGTAGCTTTGCAGAAACAATTGTGAAGAAAAAAGGCATTTTCTGAATTACAAGTCAATTATGGATTATATATAGGACATAGTTGATAACATATAACTGTAAATTCCTTTTATGTATTATATGTAAAGTTTCAGCAGAACTGCATCCAGTTTCCATCCATGAGATAGAGGCACACTTGTGCACATCTCCTGTTTGGGTTCTTTTCTTTTGTACATTAACCTGAAATCTGAAATTATACTAATGAGGAACAAATTATTTTGTCAGCTTTTTTTAGTGGAGAGACATAAAGTGACTTTTTAAGTGAAATTTTCATCATCTATATTTGAGCTGGAAGTCAAAAGAGGGCACAGTGGGATAATTTAGAGGAGTGCCCATCAGTGGTGACACTGTTCACACTGAATCATTTGTTCATTCTGCAAGGGGAAAGGTGGCTGGATGCAAATGCCTTGAGAGCAATGAAGCCCCCAGCAGCCAATGCACCATGAGATGTACAAACACCATCAGCTCTCACCTCTGGAGACCCACATACCCCACAGTCTTTCTGGTCCTTCTCTAGAGCTGGTTGAGACTCCCCTGGTCCCTCCATCAGCCAGCTCCTCCCGTGGTGTCACCCCCTACACACAAGTATGGCTCCTTGGTGACTTCACCCACTTGCCAGAGAGTCGATTTTGATCTTTGCTGGTGCTCATGGGGACACTCACATGCCCGCTCGTGCCCCAGTCACCAGAAGCACAGACACTTCAGCTCAGAGTCTGACTCCATCTGGTGCACTCAGATCCCCATACACACAAGGTAGAGCCCCTAACCCAAGAAAGAGTTGAGAAGATAGTAAGATAGTAAGATAGTAAGATAGGACAGGGTGCACTGATCAGGTGCAGGGCATGGCCACACAAGCATACCCACTAGCAAAATATTTACATGTGACAGGCCCTTTTTATCCCTGTATTCCTCGATTTTCCCAACACTTGTTCCTCCCCAAATCACCTAAATTCCTCCCTTTTCCTGCCTTTAGTGCCTCTCCTAAACATCCATAGTAAATCTTGTGCAATCCTGAAATCTTCTGCATCTTAGAACTGTCTCATTCCCAGTGGGGCTCCAGGTCTCCTGGAACAGGTCTGAAAGGCTGTCCCTTCCTTTCAGTCCTTAATTTGAATTCCTCACCTGCTTTTGTGCCTGCTGTGCTCCTCTTGTCACATGGAGATGGACCTCTGATGGGCTGATGTTTCCTGTGATGGGCCTGGAATAAACCTCCCCAGTGTGCCATTGTGTGTCTGTGCTCCTTTGTGAGTGTGCAGGCGAGCACAATTGCATTCTGCAAGCAGGCTGCATTAGAAAGGATTCAGCAGGCAAAACACCCTCAAAACAGCACAGACAAGTAGTTACTGGATCTCCAGTATCGTTTTGTGTATTAATAGCAGCTTACCTTGCAGATATAAGGTAAACCCCCTTTATATCTCATATGCCTTGGCATCGCTGATGATTCTATGCCTGTTCTATCAAGTCTATTGATTGTGTTTGTATGGTTTCCTGAAATTTACTCTTGCTATTTCCATCTACTTTTTTTTTTATTCTTGTACCAGTTTGAAACTTCAATTAATATCAATAGACATGACTCTCATTTGTTATCTTCAACAGCAGAATGATAGCAAATGAACGTTTCAGATTAAATTTGCAGTGATTTTGTGGGCAGTAAAACCATGAGTTAAAAAAGAATGCAAGAGAGTATTGTGAGAAAGAGCCCTCAAGCAAGGACAAGGCTATTCCTGAAGGGTGCTTTTCACATGTAATGCATACCAGGTATTAGAAAGGACTCAGGCTTACCCATTTCAATGACTTTTATGAATTGTATGGAGTCATTTTGGAAAACAACTTTGTATATAGTTTAAAACAGCATCTGAATGGATTTAACAGGGTGAGTAAAAGGGTATTGCAACTCCCTATTAGCCTTTCAGAAAGTTCACACCTGCTGCTGCTGATATAAAGTAAAATCTCCAGGCTTCTACATTTCCACAGATATTAAGCATTCAATAACTAGCACAGGGAACTACTTGAATACCATCACATTAAATCAATAGAAAACACATATATTACATTAAAATGTTATTAGATGTCTGATAGCATGAGTGAAACGAGTATTTGGCACAGGGCATTTAAATGAGATGACCTGGAAACAAGAAGCATTTAGAAATCCTGGATCAAATTAATGTCCATAATACCTCCATTCAAATGGAACTACATGTTTGTGGGGGTTTCACTGTATGTAACTCAGCTATGAAAATAAACAGTGTGTTGTAAATAAAGACTAAGAAAGAAATACTATTGAGTGTACATAAATTAGCAGTGCACACCCCCATTAAACTGATTTCGGTCCTGACTATCTTATCTCAAAGAAGATTACATCAATAATAAAGTTTCAAAAATATTATGTAAATGCCTTTGCAAATTTGAATAATACAAAATATCAGCACTTTCAATAGAGTGAAGAAGGAAAGAGTAAAATACAGAGAACAAGCTGAAGGAATATATGCCATAGATAATCAGCCGAGGGAAAACATTGCCATGAGATATTACTAATGCCTAATGAATTTCCTATTTGGAAGTTGTATAACCTTTCATGCTAATGAACATAAATCAGAACATAGAAATTTATGAAAAAGCACTTTACCTCTAGGTAGATTATTTCAGGTATGCCTGCTATGAAGTCCATTGTGCCTTCCCCTGAATTATCTGCCAATTTTTACAGGGAAGAACTGGACTGAAAGTGTAGAGAAGTTCTGGTTCACATATGTAAGGGGTGAGTGTCAGGGAGATG
>VWZY01006786.1:537430-579359 GCA_013399075.1 Chloroceryle aenea | reverse complement strand
ACCCCAACAGAAAATAAAGTTATTGTTACCAGAAACAGTATTCTTAGTAAGACACTATGAATGGTTGCTGTCACTATTCAGAGATGTATCTCATATTCTTAGAACTAGCTCTTACAAAATCATCCTTTGTTCTCAAGAAAGCACACAAAAGATTGAAGAATTAACAAGGCTACCATAGCTGATCTTAGGTGTAACATATTCTATATGTCTAAAATTATTATGGTATTTTATTTATGTAAACACCCTTCTAAAAATTTCTGATGAGTGTTAACCAGTTATTATAGTGTTTCACAAATCTTCTTGGCAGAAAAGGCTCTCTCTGCTGCTAGATAAAGCAAGAACTTTTAATATATATTATTTCTTAGCTATAGGGGTGGGATCCAAAGTAGTGACTATCCCAAATATCACTGACACATCAAAATCCTGGGGTAAATTGTAAAGTTCTGTGGGGATATTTGTAATTTGTTCTGCTCCCCTATGTTTATGAAGTTTGATGTTAGCCCATGAGTTGATGTCCTCTAGTAAAGGAAATCTATTTACAGCTGGTTTAAAATTGATTGGATTGCAGGCATGCTTACTGAAATCACTCAACCAATGGAAGAAATAGAATGAGATTTGGATTATAAGGGTTCCAATAATGCCAAAGTCCCTTGTGAAATATATGCTATTTCTTCTCTTTGCTCTGCTTTTGGAAAAGCATAGCTGTGGGTTGGTGGAATTTTTTTGTTTGTCTGGGGTTTTTTCAGCTGTATAAATTATGGGAATTATAAAGATTTCCAAAGCCACATTGCAGTCTGTATTCTGAGTAAAGCTAATCCAGGGCAGAATGGTTTGCAAAGGTATTTAGTATGTTATATATGATCATCATTAGTGCTCTTTCAAGGACACAGGAAGATGTCCTTTAGCTGTCTGTTAAAAATGATTCAAATATTTCAGTTTTGATTATTATTTAACCATATATTTGGTTAGTTAAGCTCTTGCAATGAATCACACCATGATACATTGCACAACCATTAAGGGTAGAAGTCATTTTCTGTCAGTGACAACCAGAGCTTGTTCCTTACAGCAGGGATAGACAGGCTGCTGCCCGGTAACCAAATGCCTTGAAGTCAGTCAGCTCTAGGAAAAGCAACTGGTTCCAAGGGATTCAGCATGCACATCTTCATAGCTGAAGGTGTAAAAAAAGTGATGCCATAGAGGAAACCATCTGACTACAGCTGAGGAGTCTACTGAAAAACTTGGCACTTTTCCTTTCAGAAACTGAGGCCTGCTCTTTTGTCTATCTATAGACTATTAAGGCAAGGAACTTGGTTTCAATGCAGATTTTCATATACTCATATTTTCAGAAAAGCTATTTGCAGGAAAAGCTTCATGAACAAGCCCTAGAAAAGTACATTTCTAGTATCAACAAACACATATGTCTTTAACTCTATTTTTCAACTCAAATAATGCTTATTTATCTGAAATAGTTGCATTTGTTTACATTCTGGAACTTCTGTGTGTTAAATTACATTGACTGAATATATCCACACAACACTGGAAAAAAATAGTCTCATACCTTGGTGTTCAAGGCATGTCAAATTATACTTTTGATCTGCTTGATATTAGCTGGGAAACTCTATCCAGTCTTGGAGAATGATACTTAAAGTTGTGCACATCTGGGCACTGTTTCAGAAAAGAGGAACTCAAATGGACAGAGATCTGGAAAACACGATATATGATTATATGCTGGAAGAAAGTAGATTAAAAAAGGCTGAGAGAAGACAGCAAGGAAGGGAATATGTTATTAACCTGGCCTATGCTGAGCATGATAAGAAAGAACAGCAGGAAAAAAATTTACCACTGTGTCAGAAGAAAGTATAATAAAGTGTAGATAGCTAATGGTGATTCTACAATCTGCTGACTCTATGTGAACCTTAAAGACAGGTTTGGTGGTATAGTTCACCTCAAGATCACAATTGCCCAAAATTCAGGTTTTATTACCTGATCTCAATCAAAAAAATCAATGAAGTGACACAATCTTAATCAAAAGCAAGCATTAATCCCAACTGCAGAAATTTGATTGTCAATTTACATGAAACAAAAATATTGCTTTAGGAGGTAGAAAAGAACATTCTTCTTTTTGCTTAGTTAATTATTCACCTCTGAACAAAACTATCTCAGCAGGTAATAATGGCATCTAAACATTCCCAGAAGACCTTGGCATTTCCAAAGCTGGGAAAGGAAGGCAGTGGGGAAACGAAAGGAAACTTTTCACCACAGAGTTTAATATTAAGAAAACCATAAAGAGTGGGAAGGAGGGGGATTTTGAATATGAATAGGTCTCAGAGATAATCTCCTATAAATATAAGTATGACTCCCCACTGACAGATTCTTTTCCATTAATACAACTTGAAGATGCAGGCTTGTACATCAGCCAGAAACCACAAAGTATGTTTTAGCTTGACAGCTAGATATAAATAGGGTGAGAAAACTTTTGGAACTTAGCAAGTACTAGGTAAAAGTAAAGTCATTTTTTTCATATCTATACCTATTGTCTTAATACCTGTATTGTTTAGTTTGCTTGCTTTTATGTTGTAAATTAATATATTTATTTCACCATTATCTCAAGCCAGGTGAATTTAGTTATTCTGTGACCCAGAATTTATTCCATTTTGAAGTATGTGCTGAACTTGCAGACAGGGATGGTCAAGCACTTCAGCATTTCCCAGTGTATTTTTAGAAACTGACATTGTCTCTGCTCTGACAAGAGAGTTGATGATGTAGGCATCTAGAATTAAAACACTTTTAGATATCAACCAAACTAAATGTTTGGTATGTGTCAGACCAACTTTAAATCTGTTGCTGAAGCTTTTTAGGACCAGATTTCATACACTACATCAGGAGTAATTCAGATACAATGCATCCAGTTTTGCAAGAGCAGGGTAGATTAGGTGATTTCTTATGAACTGTTCCTATTTTCCCAAAGCTTATGAATGTGCCTATTATGCCAGGTGACAGGGATTACCTTCAATCCAGTTAACACAAGTGCAATGAAGGCCTTACAAAATTTTTAGAGTTGCACAGGCTTCCTGGCATCCAGGATGCATGATCACAGGCTAACATCCCATTTCCTGATATTTTCACCTCTACCATGTCCTCTTTCTCTAAAGTCAACAACATTTCATATATGAGCCTTACTGGAGGCCTAGCTATTTTTATTCCATAAAGATTATTGGCAAATCCTTACTATGTGCCTAAGTTCAAATGGGACAAATCTTGTTCAAAGTCTGCGTCCTTTTTTATATACCAAGCATGCAGCCCACATTGAACTGAATTATCACACATTAGTAAACCTCAATCCAGTTAACAACTGTGGCTGCTGTCTCTGTGGATATCCCTAGTCTGCAGAAAATGAAAGAAAATATGACATGGCTTAAACTAATATGAGAAATTGACTGACTGACTATAATATCAAGTTTTACCTAGTTACCTATAAAAGAGAACAGTTCCTTAGGGATCTCCTCCTATGTCCTCAACTAGAAGGTAACAATGCATTTATTTCCAGAAAAAGACATTGCTGAGAAAATTATGGGTATCGACTTTATTGTCACACTTTGTATGTTTTGATCTGTTTTTATTTTCTGAAGTATTTCATAAATATATTTGATAAACTGATACCTTTTTAAAGATGTAAAAGTCTGTAAGAAAATATGGGAATTGAAAGGAATTTAAGCAGTCTTTTTATTAATAGCATAATCAGTTACCACAGCTCAGCTGACACACGGTTACTTCCACTGTGATCTCTTTATTTTTAGTCCAAGGCTTTAGTTTCTTAAGCCAGACCTTGCAGCACTGAACAACACAACTCAGTAAAACCAATTTGGATACAATACACAGAACTGGTACTTACTGCAATATCCAGTGTTGGTGACAGGCTGTCTGGAGCCCTGCCAATGCTGATTTAGCAGTATATGCCAGCTCAGTGAGTCAGAAACAGTTTTTACATGTGCCAGCTCAATTGTGCAAGGTTGCTCAGAAATCCCTTTCAATTTCCAGGCACAATAATTGCTGTATTTCCAATCTACTTTCCTTAGGAGAAAGGAACAAAGGAAAGGAGAAGCATCAAGAGAATGGCTTTTACTATCAAATTTGTAGCCTGTTCTGGAAGGTCACTGCTTTGAAAATATTTCACTCTAAGTGAATATTTAGGTCATATGATAGTGAGTGCAGCTTTCTGTCATTCAAGTATTCAAGAAAGAAAAATAGTAATGGAAAAGAATAAGAGCCATGAGACAGTAGAAATAAAGGTTAAAAAAGTCACTAGTTTAGGAAAAAAGTAATTTAGCAAGGACTCAGGGACATGTAGTTCTACAAAACTTTAGCCCATGTATCATACCTGAAAGCAAAAGAGAAAGATGAACACAGGTATGGTCTTTTTAAACATGTCTTTAATGAAATTATCTGGTAACAGTGCAGTTGTTGGGGTAGTACTATCCCCTGAGTATACAGTGAGTTTGTAGAAAATGCCAATTTTAGTACAATTCCTACAGTTCCTGTGTTCAACTCACTATGAAATACAAACCCAGCATTTTTAAGAACCGGGCCAAATAGCTGTTCATCATTTGCCTGGGACAGTGTCATTGCTGGGTGGGTACCTAAAAAGTAGATTGTAACTTAATAGCTAGGATAGGCTTATATTGCTTGATTTCAAAAATGAGAATAAAAGTGGGTACAATAATAAAATGAATGTTATAACACCCACAGGAATCAGTAACCACCTCTTACTGAGTACCTGTGAGAGGAGTGGTACAGTGTAAAACAAAGAAAAATTTATATCCACTCAAATTCCAGATAAGGAAATTACAAACTCAGTGAGAGAAACAACACTGAACACCCAAACATATGTTCCCTATCCCAAAATCTAGTTGCAATAGGTGAAATAGGTGACTGGAAAAATAAATTCTCCATTCCTAGACTCCGAAGGAATAACAAGCATGTTCAGTAGCACTTTTTTCCCCCTCAAGAGGTGAAGCACATACTTGTGCTCCCACCTGTCTTTTTCATGTGACAAATGATCCTTAATTCCAATGGGTTTAAGAGTCAGATAGCTTCCTGCTATTTTTAAAGTCTGAAAAATCCCTCTCAGGATTTCTGTGTCTTTCTTTTTTGCTTCTGCCACTGACTCTAACAAAGCTGGCTGACCTTCCCATCAGAAATCTTTCTTGATGAGTATTCTGTGCATGTTTTCTTTTATTTCATGTCTCACTTTTATACAACATTGAGCAGGTCTCTCTAACTAAGGCCAACATTTTTTGATTCTAATCACTTGAAACACTGAAGAACAGTTCTCTTCATTTGCTTCTAGACTTTATTTACCTTCAACACTTCTCTGAAAGGAAGATTTCTCCACAGTTGATGAGGTGCTTATGGGGACAGAGAGTACTACGGCCTCTTTGCAGAAAGGTGGTCATTGCCTGTAGAAAGAACAGGTACACATAGCTGAAGTAAGTTAATGCGCATCAATTAGATTGTGTGAGACAGTTTGGTCCAGTAATTCTTTTTTCCCCTCTTTTCTTACACTGTTTCTAGTGGCAGTGCTTACTCGTTCTTTTGAGGAAAATAAGATGTGGTATATTGGAAATCAGTCAGAGAGAGAAAGAAGCTTTTGCCCAATTATTATTAAAGGCACTTGTTGAGAAGAATTAAAATTGGAAGCTAGAGGACAAATAAAATCAGCTTCCAGAATCTGATTTGGAAAGAGCAGCATGTTCAAGGGATGTGATAACACTGTGTTTGTAAATTTTTTGGAAAAAAAAATTGTATTGCACTTCAAAGAGAAGAGCACTAAGTTTGTGTGAGACCAAGTTCTTGTAGCGGCCTGTTGGGGCACCTCTCAGTATATATTTTGGTATATATAAATTCAGGGTTGTGTTTTTTTCTCCTCTTTTTCTCATCAGGATGCATTATACTTACATGACACTCTGAATAACCTCTCTTTAGATAAACTTTACTGGAAAAGATGAAATGTGTGTAAATTGTCTTATGTAGAATTGTTAGTGTTTGGATATAGAAATGCTCTCAGAAAGCTTTTACTTCAGTCTTGATTCTGCCTCTGATTTGCTATAGAATATTGAACACAATATCTCCCCAGATTCTTCAGTAACAGCTCTTTGGTTCTGTCCTTTCCCAATGAGTGTGTTTTAAGATGCTGCAGCATGTCCTCTGCTTTTTTCCACCACTACTCATAAAGCAAGACCCTGTTTCTACTGATTACATGAATATAGTATATTCTTGCAGACCAGAAGGGAACAAGATCTGCTTGAGAGCTTTTGCAGTCAACAAAATATCATGAGGCTTTCAGCTCTTTGTGGACTTGCCTTGTCAGTTTGAGCATTACTGAAAGTTCAGCACTGAATATCATCATTCAGGACTGCTAGATGGAAATTGGGCAGCTTACTTAGCATTTATAGATACACAACATCCCTCAGAAGTTTCTCAAATATTCTGTAGAGTAGCTCAGTGCTCTCAGTTTTCAGGTTGTTTGGATATTGTGAGACAGGTTATCCCTGTTGCTACTTAAAGTTAGGTGAAGTAATTTGAGTAAGGTAAGTTCTTGGCTAGAAAAATATGCAACATATTGAGTATGTGAATGGTAAGATTGCCTCTTTGGGCTGTTTTATAACAGTGGCAAATGAGTACTCATTTATCCATAGTGAAATCTGTTTAGACAGGTAGACGTACCTACATGTAAGAAAGCAATAGAGTAATGCTCCCAACAAATCTAAAATTCAAGGTTTGATTTTGCAGATTAAATTGAAAGTTATTGAAAATAATGGCTTTGGAGAAATTATTGGAATATAGGGATTGAACACTGAGTACAAGCTATCTTTAAGTAGGATGCCATCTTTATTATTTAAATGAGGAATATATATGGTTACATCGTAAGCAAGCCTTTATCTGCTCAACCAAAATGTGTGAGACTGTGGGCAAAAATGTACACTTTTCTGCATTAATCTGATGAAAACTTTCCAAATTTATCCTCTAGTTTTGTTTAGGTTTTCTTTACAGATATGTATCTGTCAAGCTGATGATTAATAAAAGCAGTTCTGTCTCCTAAGAAATTGTATCTGTGACAAAGTTGAGATGATTGTGAACAAGGCTGGTGACACTGAGCTACAGCAGGACAGAATAAAGCAGAAGGTTTGATAATGAGAGATTACACTCTCCAGCTATTCTTGAGGACCAGAGGGAGGGAATTATTTGGTTTATGCTGGCAGCAATTTCCCTAAACCATGTGAGATGGCATACCTCAAGCTGTTGCAAATGTAGGCAGAACAACCCCAGGCCGTGTCTCTGGGTTGGATCTAGATTCCCTGGGGTATAAAATATATTGCAAAGGCTCCTAAATAGGAGCTGATCACTTAATTTGACTGTTTGAATGGAAGTCCCACATATTCTTCAATCACTAACACTTGATCACGGCTCCCTTGAAGCTTAATAATCACTTCTGATTTTTTTTTTAAATTAGATTAGCTGCTCATGGTTACAGTTTTGCAACTGTAACATATGAAATGTGTTAAGCAGTACTTATGCACTGTCCCCTTTTCTAGGTTGTATAAAGCTGCAATGAACAAAGGTTATTAAGTTCCTGCTGTGTTTAAGTTTCCTGCAGGTCAGTTTTATTAAACTGTTTGTTTCTTCAGAAAGGTACAGTGGCCACGTTAATCCCCAGTCCCTGAAAATGGGAAACTTAAACCAAGCTTTCACAAAGAATGTTTGAAAAGATAAATATATTAGTATTCATTGGTGGATATTTAAATAGCCCATGATTTATCCTTTTTTTTCCAGAAGGAAATTGTGGTTAATTGCAATGGTTAAAGGTTGTGTTATACACTTCTTTTAAGCAACAATACTCACAGCCTTTTATCCTTTATAACATCACCTCAGGAAAAAATCATTCAAGATTTCCACTTTTAGTGAACAAGGAACACCTTTATCAAAATACCAAAAAAAAAGTATTCATATGTAAATTTTATGTCAGATATATAAATGACCCTTTTTGTCATTCCTTCACAGGAGCTGATTGATTCATGCTACTTCTCTAAAACATACATACAAATCACAGCCCTAAGAAAAATTTCTTTACATAATAGCTGATAATGTAAACTTTATTACAAAATACTTCCAAATTACATGTATTGTGTTTCAATTTAAATCCAGTCAGGTGTTCTGTAAGGATAATATTCCTTAGACTGAAAGAAGGTTCTTCTATTAAAAATGTACTGGCTTTATCCACCTAGTTGTGTTTAGGAAGTTAAGAATATAAACCTGGGTACGTTTGTCTGCTTTTGTGTGTGTTGTACAGATCCTTGGTAAATTGTCATAAAGATTAGTCACCTAATTAACTGCTACCATATCTTATTTTTTAAAAGATTCAGAAGATCCATTGGTTAATGTTCAGACCATCTTTATGTTAATAAATCTCACTGTAAACATCAACACATTAAATTATCATGCAAGCATGAACAATTATCTCATTGCTTTGTAAACATACATGAAAGGTTATGCATCACTAGCATATATTATAAAATAATAGTAGTACCATGAAAGACAACTACACCAAACTTCTTTCAGTCTTTGATTTACTCATCATTGGAGAAAATCAGAATAATGACATTACTAGCACATAAAAGACTAATTTTAGAAAATGTCTAGACTTAAGGTTGTGTAAGACTTTACCATTTTAAGTTTTGACTTGCACTTATGTTTGATAAATTCTTAAACTCTGGCCCAAAGTTCTCATGTCAGGTGTTAGATGGTGAATATTTTTCAGAGACTTCCTAATACCATCATGGCCTTTCGAAAGGAATTCTTTTAGAATTAAGCAATATAATTTCCTGAGCACGAGTCACACTTACCTCAATACTGCCTGACACTACGTGCACCAGGCATTCTTGACCTCTACCCAGCAGCCAACAGGCCCATACAGTCCAAGGTACTCAGATTTAAAGAGACTAAGTCAAATCCCAAAATGGTTTAGTCATGTCAGTGTCAAACTGCATCTGTTCTAACAAACTTGCTAAGACCACAGGCTCATTAGCTGCAAGACAGCAATCTGCCAACATAGCTATAATATTTCCCACTTAATTGCTGTAAGAAACTTACCCGTGAAGCGTGCTGGGAAAGTGACTGTAACATCAGCTTAAAGTCAAGAGTCTAATGGTTATCAGTTGTTTTTCCAGATATACTATTTAAGTTCTGTACTGGTGATTACATACAAGATGCAACATGGTTACTATGCAGTTATTTTTTGCTATTTGTTGTCTGGCAAAATAAATTGTGCATATTGCAATGCAAGAATGTTAATTTTCTAAGTTAGAAACTCAAAATTTAGGAAACTCAAGAAGTTGTTTCAACAATGTTAATTCAGCCCTGACATGTACATTGTAGGCTCTAGTCCTTATTTATCTGTTCCTGCAATAATTTTTTTTCCCATTTTGCCTCAGTGAATAGACTACACTATGTTCTGGAAGCATATCAAGGATAAACTGTGAGGGACAATAATGACCAAGAGAAAACGGATTCATCTGTCATGTGACTAGGAAAGTCTGTAGGAGCAAAGCGTATCTGGAAATGGTAGGTGAAGAATTGGGATCTGAATGGTGGCAGTGAGAACTGAATCCACCACAAAGTTCCAATGTGATGGTAATCGAGACACTTACACCAAAATTTTCACATATGGCTGCTAATGGCTGCTAAAAATGGGCACATTTTCTGGGTACCTATTTGAGTCATCCTTGGCAGATACATAGAAGTGCCAAGTGATCACAGCTGTGACTGAAATGAGTTGGATCTATGCTTGCTATTTAAAATGCTCTGAAAAATCAGGCTGAAACCCTTTCAAATTAGCAAAATATTAGTGAAAACTTTATCACTTCCATTTCTTTCAAAACTTTAATTTCCTGTAGATACTTAATACTGGCAGAATTATCTTGCAGGTTCTTGAGGTTTTAATCATCTTAATGGATTTAATACAGAAATTTTTGTTGGTTTGATGTAGCTTACATAGGTGGACTTAAATGACCAAATTACCTACATTCCACCAAGGTATCTATGCCTAGTGTCAAATTCAGAAATAACTTTAATGTTTGGAATAGTGCTTTCCCTTGCAATAAACCAGTTTAGCCACTGAATGAATTGAGCACTGTAACGTTAGACTGACTGTAAACCTGAGCTGGTTATATGAAGTTTCAGATGGGCACAGAGATGCTATTTCCATTTCATTATCCAGGAAGTTCACTTCCTTGCTTGTTTTCACTGTTCCTACACCCACTGGAAATGTGGAGTGTCTTCACCATTTTCAGAAACTTACAGACAGCATCATGCAAGGACATATGTTGAAGACTAAGATAATCAAGCATATATCAAAGCTTTCAGTTTCTGACCTCTGGGCTACTTCCAAGCTAGCTTTCATCTGAGATGTGTTTTTATTTTTTTTAAATTAATTAAATTAACTGACAGTTTATTTCCTGGTGATATCAAGATCATATTTATAAACAGGCTATCTCCTGTATATCCTACTTTGCAACAACAGTTTATGCAGGAAAACTTGGCTATTTCTAGCTAGTGGAAGAAATTAGCTTGGGAGGATCATAGAATCACAGAACTGTTGAGGTTGGAAAGTCATTAGTCACACCTCTTACTTGGGCAGGGTAAGTGAAAGGAGGTTGCTCAGGACCATGTCCAGTCAAGTGTTGATTATCTGCAGATGGAGAAACCTCATCATAATAATACATCTGTATTCAAGTTATATTTATTTCTACATTTTATTTCTTTCTTGAATTGCCTAAAATTCCTCCTTACTAAATGGTTAAACCATTACAACATATCACAGATGAATATTCATCAGTTTTCATCAACCTCTGACCTACTTCTAGGACAACTACTTTCTTAAATCAAAGGCAAATTAAACACAGTACCTTGAAAATCTGATAATCCTATCAAAAGAACAGAAAAATCTGATTAAAAACTTAAAGAATTAAAGTCACAATGATTTTCACCAAATTCAGTTCCTGTTTTTACAGCTTTTCATCCAATGTAGAGATTTAAATTCCATAGTCCGCATTTTCTGCTCAGGTGCTGAGCCTGTAAAGATCTAATGCATGCTTAAATGTAGTGGATGTTATCTTCCATTGGATTCCAAAGCATTAAAGTTTTCCACATTGTAAAGCTTCCATGTTTTATGTGGTTATTCTGCCATTGTAGAAGAACTGGTGTTTGTGGTCTGAGAATCAATGTTTTCTGCATTTTTTTTCTTAGTATCATCTGCTCTTCCTGAAAATCAAACTTTTGAGCACTTAAAATGTATGACCACTTACATAGTATTCTTATTACCATGATACCAGTTACTTCCTTTTTACAGTCTCATATATTTTCCAAGTTATTGCTGGGGAACCTGTCTGGCATTCCTCTTCCGTTATTACCTCAAGCAGGTTTCCTGAAGGATAATTCTTTCAGACCCTGGGCCTCAGGGTGTCAGGTGATGGAAGTATCCGTTTTGTGTTTTTAACAAAGTAATCAAACAGGCAGAAGAGGAAATTATAACATGAAATTGGGGATTATTTCTGAAGAGATTAAGCTCTTTTAGAGATCTTAAATTCATCACTGGAAAACTATGGAAGATTCTGAGCTAAGAATCTTGAATTCCATTGTCGAAACTGAGTGCAGAAAAAGTAAAATAAATCAGGTATAGAATTGATGATGTGCATGTTGACATGAGGGCAAAACTTGAGCTAGATTTGAATGAATGAAATTGAGAGTGTAGACACTGAAGAGGTGACAGTGATAAAAATTTATCCCAACCTGCCCTTACTACAAAGTGTCCCAGTTTTCTATTTTAGAAATGAAAGTGAGATGAAAAGTGTCCCTCTTTTTTTTAATATTTTTTTCTTAATTCCTGGCCAGCTTCCCTTTCCCTGTGCCAGAATGTTTCCATGAGAACCCCTGAACACAACACCCCAGTTTTTCACTTTAAAAATACGATCAGGCTGCAAGGAGACAGAATCTGCAGATTGCTACTGACTTACCAGTTATTTTGGCATCATTTCTCACATGACCTATCTTGGGAGATATTTTAACTCACATTGTGAGTGATGCCTCCGAATGGAAACGTTGGTATTTAATGGGTGATTTTGCAGCACCAGTCAATGTAATAAGCATGTAATATTTTTGATCTGAGTAACATCTTGGTCCAATGATTTTCATGTTTGCTATCTTTGCTTTTACCTACACCAGTATAAACAGACCAGTATTCAGTTAAGTGTTTCAGACTACTGAAGTGTAATTTATTCTGAATTTTGGGCTACCATATCATGAGGGACAATAGAGGTTCAAATTACACATCAAGTTTCTAGGGCGTGGTTGGTCTTTTGTTAACTATCCACCTTCATTAGCTGAAAAAATATGTATTCCTATCTGACAAATAATTGCTGATTTTCAGGCAAAGTGATTCCAATTATCTGTCATCACAGCTAGAAATCTAAAATCTCACCAAAAGTGTCTGCATATAAATGTTGATCTGATGTTTTAAGTATAGAAGAGCTTGGTCGGAAAGGGAAATAAAGCCAATGATCTTTGACAGAAAAGATAAAATAGATTCTGATTTTCTCCTCCCTACTTGGGAATTCCCTTTCAACATAAGTCCAGTGGGGAGGAAACACCACCATCTGCATTGTCCTGTATCCTCAAACATTTGCTACCTTACTGGGATGATGATGCTTCTTCCTCTTTTTGGCAACAGAGGAGAAGGGAAGGGACCTTTCCTCATCTGTTTTTGTCAGAGAATATATTCCATTACCATTTAAAATGCAGTTTTCCCCCATAATGAGTAAGCCATACTATTTAGCTTCCTAAAACAGCCTCTGGATGGAAGTGCAATGTGTTCCAATACAGTTTGCTTTCACATGTCCAATTTGTTTGTGACTCATGAATCCCCATCAATATGCCTTCTGTAGAAGACGTTATAAATGCCATCAATCCTTTATTTGTATTTGAATCACATGTATAAGTCACCACAATTTCATGAGATACCAAGCAGATTTTGAGAGGACAGCAGTTTTCATCTCCAGAACAACAGAAAAAAAAATTAAAAAATCATTTATGTGCTAGATTTTACTGAAAAGTCAATGTGGCAGAGCAACAAGAAATTCCTGACAAAGCCTCCCCCCTTCAATCCCTCCCACTGCCTCTCCTTGTCATCCTTCTTAAGTATCACCTCTCCTTTCCATCAGGACTGGCACTCAAGGATACCAGATGGCAGCCTCAAGATTGTAGCACCCTTTAATGTCTGCCCTTTACTGTCTGGCAAAAGTGTTGACATTTCTGCCTTGAATGAGAACTGAAAACATTTAAAAATATATTCAACATGAACAGTCAGTGTCTAAGATGTTGTTTACACCCTGCTAATGGGCTTTGACTTTAATAGAATGATCCTTGGGTCTGCAGAACCCACAGTCAGGTGTGAACTGGGTATTTTCTTCTGTTATTTCCATTACGTTAGAGAAATAACCAGCCTTGCTGCCTGTAGACTTAAGAGATGCACATAGTACTTCCATCAGCAAATATAAAGGTACCGTTGCGAGTTTCTAGCAAGCATCAATCAAGATATGAGAAAACAGTCACCTAGAAAATCCCCAGGAAGCTTTGCCTCCTCCCAAGGGAGGGGTTGTTACATGGGTAGGATTGGGAAGAGATCAGGCTCATAAGTGTAAGGGACAGAAATATGAAGTTCTTATGCTGTTAAATACCTGAGTCTTAAGCAGTTAGTGAATTTTAATCCTCACCATCACAGGTTTTTGTCTTTAGTTCTGAACTGATGTTCAGGAGGTAAATTGTACAAACACCTCTTCAATGCTGAGAGTAAAATTGATTTATTTGTTGGCTGAACTGAACACAAAAATAATGGAGTGAATTGTTAATTTCTGAACTTCAGGGAAAGTTCATTTCTGAAATTCAGACCTTCACAGAAATGTCTGAAATCCCTTTTTTTTTGTGAAGGACTCAAAAGAGGGACCTGAACCCAAGACTGCTATTTTCTGTAAATTTTCACCAGTCTCAATGTACAGTAGAGCAGAATTGCAAGAAGCTCCCAATACATGGTGGTGTAGGGCACTGGCTGAATGCATCCCTGACACTTCTGAGGAAAGCACTGCAAGTCTGTTGACTTATTTACAGCACAGCATAATTTCTGAGGGACATCAAAAAAACCCTGTCTCCCCTTCATCATAAGATATTAGATAGCTCTTACTATAAAGTTTTTGAGACAGCATTTAATGTTTCACATTTGGAGAGTTTTCTTTTTGTGATTGTTAATTTGTCTTTATTCCCAGTTGTTAACAGGCAGAAAATTCCCATTAACAATATTTATGGCCCATTAATCCTCAAACATGTGGAACAATTCAAGTAATATGGGTGACAAAATATAGGTTGTAATTTACCAACAAATCCCTTGGATTAATGTATATTACCTAAAGATTTAGCACAGAAAGACTGCATGTCTGATAAATTAATACTACTTTCTGCTTGCAAGCCCTGTATTTTGACAGGCCATATTGTCTTGAGATAAAACATCAGAAAAAGAATGAATAATTTAATCAGAAATGGATGAGACAAATAGTATAAGGGACAGTACATGGATTCTCTTCTTGAAAGCCGAAGTCTACCCATGCTTCACATGACTGGTCAATCATTCCCCACTAACTGGTGAACTGATCTAGAAGCAGGTCTCTTATTGTTAGTTTCTAAACCAATTAACTAAAATATTCAGATTGCTAGCAGATGCAGTGAATTTTTCTGTGTGTTTAAGGAGGCATGTGGCTTTTAGTGCCCTTATTAAAAGTCTATAAATTCATTTTAAGATTAAAACTACTACCCAGTCGATCTGAAATGTTTTAATCAATTTTTTGTTGAAGAAAAAAATGAAGACCATAGGATTCATTTCCTAAAAAATGTTACATAGATTTATTTTTTGCATCCAAGCTTTAATCTGGAATTATATTCCATATGATTTGTTTATCTGAGAAAAGTCAATACCGTTGTACTTCATTAGATATCTCCCTTCTCTTCCTCAGCAGCATGAAGAGCTGTAGGACAGAGATATTTTTAGATGGAATGAGTAGAGCGAGAAAATCTGTGTCTTATTTAGGAAAAAAAATGCATATATTAAGAACTTAATTTGAAGGATCAAAAGAGGTGGAATAAGCATGTGGGATATAAATGGCTTACATCAAGGCATGCTGTTCCTACATTTCTTTACTGTTCTTTCATATTTCAAGTGTTGTTTCGTTTTATCTTCATATTAGAACATGCTGAGGGATGGGGTTAGAAAGACACAATGTTTTTCGATTTTCATATCTGAACCCCGTTTCCTGGTATTTGATGACATCTAGTGGTGACAAAGCTGTCAGCCAGTTCTGTGTCCTGTGCTGATGTAACAGGATCATGGTATTATGAAGAATGCTCGTAACTGTGGGTGCAGGGCTAGCATTTTGTAAGCTGCAGAAGAAAAGGCTCAGCAACAGTTTTCTCCTGTTCTTTCACTGCCTAATCATAGGGAACAGAGAATTTCTGGTACTTTCAGATACAAAGGAACTGTTATTCTTGTAGATAAAGATTTCAAGGTCAGTTCCACTGATATTGTCAAGAATGGTAGCAAAACAGAAAACTAGAACTGGGGTAAAATGATGGAATAGTGAACCCTTGATAGCCAGTCTGTTCTTCAGTCTCCACCCACTGCCAAGATAAAAATATTGTGTACAAACTGTGGGTGCTTCGATGCGATAAAGCTGCACCTACTGCTGAAAGCCATAAACACGGCGGGTTTAGAGGTGTCTAAATGAAAGACAACTGATCTCAGCTGCCCTGGTTGTAAATATCAAGCCAGTTTTACATATGCTAAATGGTTGCCTTTGTTAGAATTCACATCCATATCTGCAAATTCAGTCTCAGGCCCACTGTATGCAGCAAAGTAAAAGAAAAAATAAATGCAGCCATGAGAATTCTCTTTTCTCTCCCTCAGAAAATTAGTGTTGAATAGAGATACTTTGGCTGAACAGCACTGTTTTCTACAACATAAACATTTTCTTTTTCATAAATATTGATGAGGAGCTGGCAGGGGAGGAAGAGGTTATATTTTGTTGATTAGAAAAACAAGTGATTCAATAAATGACATTAAGCTACTCGCTTTTCTGCTTTTGTTTCAATACTATGAATATGTAGTGAGTGTGTGAGAGTGTGTGTGTATGTGTGTGCATGTGTGTGTGTTTGAAAGAGAGAAAGAGTGTGAGACAGGTGGCAGTGGGGTTGCTATAGCAATTACTTGTCACTAATGATAGGAGGGTAATTACTGCAGCAAATTCCCACATAGCTATTCAGCACACAAGTTAGACTATTTCCCATCCTAAAATATTCTTTCTATATTTGCAAGATTACCTTTTTCACCAGATGGCTACGGACTACATTTCTAAAATTTACAATAGTGGAAAATCAGAAGTTCGTTAATTATGGTGTCACTGGAATCAGATTTTAGTCACCTCATCGATTTTGATAGAGGCAGTGAAGTTCTGTCTTCCAGGGTCTACTTTTCTCAAGACACAATACAAAATTTTGGTTTTCAGAACACTTCATAAGTTCAATGTCAAAAACATTTTGAGGTCACCTTCAATGTTGCATTCAAGTAATCGAGATTAGTATGTGACTGAATCTGACTCATCACTTAATTGCACAAGATGTAAATCATGTTTTTCTGCAGGGAACTAATAAAATTAAACTATTAATAACTGTGCAAACAACTACAAATCAGGCCATGCTTGAAGGAAAATAGACTCAGGCATTGAGAGAGTCATTGAGAGAGTTTCACTGCAACATGTTCATTAGTATATTTTTATTTGCCTCTCTTTCCATTATTTGTAGCTTAAGAGTGGCTTATCACTGACTTATCACCTCATGTAAATCAGGAAAGAAATCTACACTGCATTCCATCTTTACCCTGGTTCATTCTTCAGTGTTTAAAACATTTCTAAAGGAATAAATATAGATGCACTTTCTTTGCTAACATATACAATGGAAATTTTTGATTTGTGTAATCATCACCCAAAATATGGTCTCATTTCCACAAAACCATGGTGTTACCTTGGCTACAGCATTTCTTAATGATTCTCTTTATCCTTTTACTTGCCTTTTACTAATGAAAATGGATTATGGACATGCCTTTTAATTACTGGTGGCAAATATTTGGAATTACAAGCTGCTTTAGAGAGTTTTCCCTCCCCCATGTGGCTGAACTGTGGTAATCTGAAGGAATGATACCTTCTGTCTTTTCAAGGAGATGAAGCAATAGATTTCATAACTATGGCTGGGAAGATAGCACCTAGACTTCCTAGGTGAATGAGGTTGTCTATTGTGCCATAATTAACAAAGGCTTGATGCACTCCAACTTCAGTGTATTGGTTTCTGACTCGCCATAAAATTTAAAACTCTGCATCTCCCTGTTTACTGGTATTAAAAATAGTGCAAATCTGCTTATCTAGGTTTATTTCACTTTCCATCCTTCAGGCAATTTACTGATAAATTTGGTTTCCCTCTTTTGTTTTTCCAACATTGCATTTTATTAACATCAGAAAAGAGATAATTGTTATTTGGTGTACTACCATTGCTAAAAGAAGTTCTTACAAAATGCATTTGGAGTTACTCCTTAGTACAATTGAGTCATTTCAATTAAAAACAGGTTAATATGATGGAAGTTAAAATCCACTTGCCAGCTGGTGACTTTGTACAGTAATAAAATTAATACTTGCTATAACAACATGAATAATTGTATGTTTAAATAAGGATTTATACTATTTCCTTTCCTTTGTTTATGTCTCAGGTGAACATTTCATAAATGGCAAGGTTGATTTCTAATCTGTTTCTGATGTGTGAATTAGTAAATCTTATGAATCAGTTTCTCCTCAAAGACAGAACTTGAATTCCCAAGGATTTAATGAAACACTCTCCCTAAAAATATATAGCTTGGTGCCAATTAAAATTCAGTGCACAGTGTATCCAGTAACCCTGATAATCAGTAAAAACATGTCAAAGAGCAAGATGTTTTCTCCAACTGAATGAAAATCTCAACAAGCAGTTAACCTACAAAAGGAAGAAACTCAGTACTGGGATAGCTTGCTGCCTTACAGCACTTGAAAAGCTGATTAAAGAAATAATGACACAAACCTACATAAAATCCTGGCAAAAGTGGTAGATAGGGTAATAACAGCTTTCACTTATACTTATTTTAACTCAAAAAAAATGATCAGACATTGCTACTTTAATGTACAACAGTAGCAATTTCTTCCCCCAAATCCCACATTCTTTTTATTGTTTCAGCTTTTTGACTCTTGATGACTTGAGTTCAAGTCCCAAATGGACTTTTGATCAGCAGGGTAGCTGATTTCAGAATAAAGAGAGAGAAATTGTGCAAATTTAGTGAAGTACTCCACAAGCTCCAGCTTGCAAAGCTCCCAGAGATTGCAGCCCATTCAGCTTGCAAACTCTCACCTAATACAACATGTTGTAAGTTGTGAAGAAATGTGTTTAAGTATAAATAGTCTCTACTGGCTTCAGGAAGTAAAACTGTTCCCTTAGTTTAGTCAACACATTGCTTGCTGGGGAAGCTGAGAGGCCAATGTCCTAGGCTCACCAGTGATTTCTGCCTGGAAAATGAAAGTTAGCAATAATTGTGTGTATAATATTGTCTATTAGGTGGTGCATAAAGGCTTGCATTGTATGTACATACTGTAGTTGTATAGAAAACATTACAGAGTGAGCCTGCTTTTAGCTTGATGCCTCATACAGTGGTAATTAAGGAGAACAGTCTTTTGATTTGCTACTATTTGCAGTTCTGCAGGAAAAACTGAGTTTAGGCTACCCTGTGCTGTGCATTGTTGCCATGTTTAATCTTCTGATTCGCTGGGAACAATTACATGAGACACCTATGGGGAATTTAATTGCTTAGCTCCTGCCTATACAGCAATTGTAATTATGGTGCAGTACTATTGGAGAAAAAAAAAGTAAAAAAAAAGAGAGAGAGAGAAAAAGGGGGAAAAAAAAGTGTTTTTTAGAACATAGCACTGAATAATACCAAGGTTAGATTTATACAACAGCATAGCTCCAAAAATTAGCTTCCAGAATTAACCCTGTGTTTCTTTTGATGAGAGCCTATCAAAAGCATTTATCCTCCCAATATCTGTGGGAGTTAGCACAGCTTCTTTCTTTCCCCCTCCTTCTCCAGCTGAGGAAACTCAGGCAGAGAAATGTGCTGCCTGATTTGTCTTTATGAAAAATCCAAAGGAGAGCAAATTAGTATGTGAGAAATTTTGAATTCCTAGCATTTCCAAGCTCCTTTTACTTTTCGTAGATGCAGCTTTGAAAGAAATATAATGGGCAAAAGACATGCCTTTTAGAGCTGCAAGACCTTAAAAAAATCTGTAAAATGGAATTAAATAAATAAGTTAATCAATGTTGCTGTGCACTATTCTGCTGACCGTTCCTGTTGAGCAGAATTGAAGATGTTATTGTCTGAATCATTCTACACAGTCCCAACCACAAGAAGTTGTAGACAGGCTTATCTTATGAAATTCTGAAGGAAATGGTAAAGACAATCCAAAGAGTGCTACTGTATTAGGATTTCTTTTAGTCCTTATAAAAAAGAAAGAATGATCACTGCTTTCTTTGCAGTAAGGCATTTTTATTTCTTGCAGCATCTAGTTGATTTTCAGAACTGATGCTGATGGCAAGTCATTTAGAAATTAAACTCTCATCAGCAAGTCCACCAGCAGCTTCATGAGTTAATGATAGTTTAGAAGTGGCGTCCAGATCAAAATCAGGACCAATACTTGACAGAATACAGCCCATTCCAGCTGAAGAATTCATGACATTTAATAATAATGCTGAGACCTATTTCTCTGAAATAAACACTAATCATACACAAGTGAAATTCACTCTCAGTTTTCCGTAAGCTACTCGTTCACCTTCAACATGTGCTACAGTCACCTCTAAACGATACACAAGATGGCCAAACAACGTGACCTACAGATAGCAAAAAGGCAACCCACTACTTTGGTATAATTATACTGTATAAGAAATATAAATTTAAGATAACTACTAGGTTTTTCTTTTTGCAGCCTATCAAACACAGCTTTAGTCATGCAGGAGAAGGTATAATGCTATAATTGCCTCTATGAATCTCAGTAACATTTAGACAATGAACTGCAAAAACGAAGGTGCACGGTACATATCCCTGCAGAGCTGCTTCTGTGATTAACCTGAGAAATCTTCTGTGAGAAAGGAACTATGAGAAATGTGTTTTCTTCAAATAATTATTAACTTCTTTTGATACTGACATCAGCAGAACTGACAAGATCTCTTTGAAAGTTAAGATTACCATTCTGGAAGTTTTGCATTCTTTGTCATTAAAAGAAAAAATACTTACATTGACATTTTACACTTTTCCCAAGTTTTGTATGAAAAAAGCCAAAAGAGTTGATTGAAGATCCTTCGAAGGCAAAGGGAACAAATCTCATCCACTATACTTTTTCCCATACAGTGTATCCTTATTTTTTTTTCAGTTAGTAACTGTAACTCCCTATCCTTATGACAGTAGCTAGTCATTCCACTGAATTAGCAGTCCCATGTGTGAACTATCCACTCCTCTCCCCACCTTTTACTATGTTTTAAAAAACTTACTTCTTCTGGACTTGTTCAAGACTCGTCAGTAATTTAACATAAACCACTCAGGCTGTAATCTGTATGTTCCAAACCCATGTGACAATCTCTCTGAGAAGTCAGCACATGGGAACTGACATTTGAAGACCTGTATTTTGCCATCATCTGGCTGAACTGTGTGGGATGAATCACTTGAAGTCTTTGTTCTTTGAATATCTCATTTGTAAAGATACTATCAACAAATATTTGCAAATCACTCTGTACTTTTGTTAAAGTAATTTTTGTCATTACTGTACCTTAAAACCGTGTTCTGACTTTGTTTGCTCCAAATTTACATATCCAATCCTCAACCAATTTTAACTGCAATCCTAGTTTTTTAATGTGAACAGTGCAGGCATAGTACAGAAGTGAAGAGACTGCAAACAGTGAATCTGAATGCACTTTTAAACATGCTTTTCCACTGCAGATATTTGCAAATGAAACCCTGTGATGCAGCATTTAATTCCCACGAGAAGTGCTATTCTCATTCTATCTTCTGTCTGTATACAAGCTTCTGCTGTGTTACTTGTATTGCCATTTTCAGCAGGGATTCGGAAGAGAGAAAGGATAGAAACTCAGGCAGAATTACTAAACTGTAACACAAAGATAATGAACTCTAATGCAACAGGACAGCAAATTAAAAGACTGGGAAGTTGTTAGGCCATGTAAAAATAGGAAGAAAAAGAGCTTTATTCCATACTTTTTGAAGCATTCTTCAAAGCTCAGGGAGCCTACTAAATGAAGCAGTCCAGTTAATCTGCCTAGAGCTCCTCAGTTTGACTCTCTTTACAAAAGAAATCCAACCAGACTTTTTTAAGAGCAATTATTTTTTTATGAAAAGGAAATAACTAAGACCTAGAAAGGCACATTAGGGGCAAGAAGACACACCAATCAGGAAATGGTTTAAGATGGCCATTCAGCTCAGTTTGTTTTAAAGTATTTCAAACCCCCTGAATACAGCAAATTCGACAAATAGCCAAGTGGCTGGGAGACATAGTGCATATTGCCAAACAGATTTGAATGCAAACCCAAGACTCTTGTTTCCCAAAGCTGTGGAGGGTGATTATAACACTGTCTAGTCTTAAGGCAAAGGTAGTCTCTGCTGATTTTCTGTATTTCTCTACCAGAGTCCTGCTGTTCCCCTTCTGTGCATATACAGCTACAGAAGGACAAACCCATACAGAAATCTGGTCATTCCAAAAATGGCATGGATTTTGTAAAACCATCCCCTGGTTTGCATTATCAGCCACAAGCTTTCAAGCATCATAAAACAATCCCTGCCCTTTGCTTTGGGACTAAAATTATAATAATAAAAAAGTATGCATTTAATTATATATTTTAGAATTTTATTTACTTTTCATTTTTAAAATTCTTGTGAAAATCTAAATCACATGTTAATTTTTTTCTTGAGAAACATGAAGTCTAGGAATTTTTATTTTTTTTTAAACAAATTCTCAGATTCCCCTCTATCCAAACAATTTTAGCAGCTGAAACATACAGCAATAGAACACGTATCACAAGACTGACAGTGTCTGAAAGATGGCAATGTTTGACCCATGGACTGCAGTTTAGCTTTATGGCTCTGGAAGTTTTTGGGTACTGTCATGTGAAAGAGTACAAACCTACTGTAATCCTGAGCTCTTCAAGTAACAGGCATTTGAAATTTTTCTGACACTTCTAATTTATGTAACTAGAAGAAAAGCTGTTGTGATGACTGAGGTTTTCCAGAAAAAGATTCTTGGATCTCATAAAAATGCACAAGACAAAAGGTTTTTTCAGTTGATATATTTGTGATACTGGAAATAAATTAGCATTAAAGAATGATTAGGAATGATGATGACCCGGTGGAAAAAAGTACAAACTATGCCTCTTTTATCTGTGGGTGGATGTTGCAAATTCACAGTAGCATATTTCTAGAATACTAACTGTCCTTCAGATTGTGAGAGAAAAGTTTCCAAATGCAAAAGCAAAAAAGGTGGGGAAAAAAAAAACCTTAACTAACTTAATGACATCCAGAAGTTATGATATATCATAGGTATAATACTGAAAACCCTGTGAAACACCTGTATGACATATAAGTTATCATTATCACAGGTTAAGTAAAAGCTGACCATGATAGAATTCATGTCATGTGACTGGGATATCAGTGCTTACCACAATAAAGCAAAACTATTTGAGAAATGTTATAGACTAAGAGCTTTAAGTAGGTGAACACAGTTCCTCTCGACAGAAGTGATGCTATTAAAGACAGAATAACCCTTCCACCCCAGTTGGTAGAACACAGTTGCAAGACACTGGTGTGAAAACAGAACTACACAAGAATGACAACTGCGTGTAGAATCCATGTTGTGACTCTGACCTTTCAAAAGAATGGTTAAGTGATTCCTTCCATGGTCATGACAGCTATTCTTGCTGTCTGGTCACACTCATTCATGAGGATTAGTCCTGAAAAAAGCACCCAAGCTAAGGAAAACTAAGGCTGATACAGTTTTCCCATTCTTTCGGGATACTCAAAATACTACCCCCTGTGTTCCTCCACTGACAAATTCCTACCCAGTCACTAGCAGTGGAAGTCATTGCATGCACAACAAATGCTATGGGAGAAGCCTAGCTGAATGAACTGTTGGAATTATAATGCTCTGAGATGCAATATTTTAATCCTATGAACAAATGTCCAGTGAGACACAGAATCACTTCAGCTAAATATCTGTCTGTCTCCTGGAGTGTGTTACTAAGTGGTTTTATAGGATATTTGTTGCTATTTTTATTTGACATTATGTTTTGCTTTTATTGGTGCTAAATGGTAAACAAAATGAAGCCTTAAATTCAATATTCAATTTGCTTAAATTAAAATAATTGACTGTTTGGTGGAACCTAGCCTCATTTGAGCCAGATTTTGTATCCTTTTTCTCATTATCTTTTCCTATCCTTCAAAGAATGCTGCAAGAAAAATGTTTATAAAAACGTTTTTTTTGTTCTGCTAACCCTGCAAACTAAACATGTTTCATTTATTTTTAAATTAAGTGAAAATTAGCCAGGTGTGATAGATAAGCTTTCTATACACAGGTCTAAATATTGACAAAAGGAGACATGTCACTGGAAAAATCATCAGTCTAGCAATTATCACGTTAGCATGTTAAGTGGAAAAAGATGTGAAACTTCCAAATGTGTCAATACAGATTATTTCATTTCCACCAGCTATCAGCTATACTGTGAACATCAGTGCCTTAATGTATACTCAGCAGCAGGTTGGTTTTTGCAAGCAAATACCTTAACATGGCATCCAAAATTGTCAGATCTGTGGTGTATATCCCCTTCAGAAATGGGCTGCCAAGCAAATATTAGCCATTTCTAGAAGGTCAGACATACAGAGCCAGAGCCAGAAGACAGAGCCAGAACTAAGCAGTCAGCAAGGTCTGTCATTCTCACAGAGGTGGCAGGGAATTCAGTGGCAAACCTGGGTGGAAAGCGAACAGAGGACAAGGAGCTGGTCCCCATTTCCTCAGAGAGGAAGTAGCAGAAGAGAACAAAACATGCTAAATGATTTTTAAATAGTAGTTCCAGAAACCAGATGTGATTTTAACAGCTGGTTCTGCCAGACTAAATCCAATCTCCTTCAATACAGTCCTGAAGCTTTTAGAATTCCCTGCCCAAAACTTAGAGAGGATGGGTAGCCAGGAAAGAAGCACTTTTCTCACTTTCTTCCAACCTCTGCTACTCATTTCAGATCCCTCCATACTAATAATTTCTCAGATAGGGAATGTATTTGCTATTTTCATAATCTAATCAATGTCACTTTGCCTGTAAGTTAGTTTGACCTTTTCTTTCTGCTGTCCATCAAAGAATTTCTCAAGAAGTTAAATTAAGGTGCCTTCACTAATGAGTAGCAAAGTGAGAAAAACAGAATAATGATCTTTGTAGTTGAACAGGGTGTATTTAAAACATGTATTTTTCTTTCTAATGTAAATAATGTCATTCAGTCGACAACCCCCAAGTGGACTAGTACCAACACTAGGTTTGAAGATGAAACACCTTCTCTGGTGAATAACAGCACTGGCAATTTTGTGGCAGCTTATGAGAGCCAAAACCACAGGATAACAGCTCTCAGGGTATATTATTTTGGAGGGGGAATTTAGAGAAAGTTCTCACCCCAGTGTGACCTAACAACATGAGATAAATACCCTTGAGATCAATTAAACTTTCTTTCAAGGATCTATAAAGTAAGATTTTTAAATAGAATTTTGAAAAAGTAATGATTTGCTTTTAAAAAAACAGTGTTACATGATGTGTGTTCAAAACACAAGCCATTTTTGGTAATGATTAACCTGATATGTATGAAAATAAGGTTAACAGCATGGGGAGTGCCTCAGAGAAAGTGTGGGGATGACTATAAAGAGAATACCACCTTTGTCAGTGACTTTGGATGAAACCACTACTGAATAACTCCAGGCCACACTGAGCAATATTTGTGGGTGGTTTCATTAAGACCTATAGTACACGACTATCGTATTCCAGCTAAATTATGTCCCAGCTTTCCAGACTTCCCTAGGAAGCCCTGTAGAATGCATGTGGGCAAAACAGAGCTTGTGATGCAGTTTGATCACGAAATTTCAGGTACGAAGGTGGCAAACTTGTTTGTAACAGCATTCATCATACCATGGTCTAACAGACCTTTTTAGGTGAAGATGAACAAAATCTTAGTTTTATTTGCACTGATTTTTCCTTGGAAGCATCCTTTTTTGATATTTTAAGTCTCTTTTGCCTCCTACACTTAGATGATTATTATTATTACACTTACAGTTATGCAGGCCACTGATGGGGTAGCACAAACATCATTCAAAGCTTGAAACTATTTTTCCACAGAAATAAATCTGCATATGCTAATTTTCAAAAGGTACTGGCAGATTATTAAGCTGTATTACCTTCCCATCTATTTCCTTCAAGAATTTTAATATTCTTCAGCTTCTAGGCAAGAACAAGCACATAAAACACTGACAAGACAACTCAAGATAAATACCACAATTTTTATGTAAAATGCCTCTATGAACAAATAGATTTTCCCTATTTTTTATTGCAAATAATTTGCATGGTATTAAATTTAAGATATTGCAATCATCCCATTCATCCTTTTTTCAATTTTCTCAGGAGTCCAGGGCTTGCCATCTCCTGAAACAAGAAGTATTTCAAGATAAAATTTCAAAAGCTAACAAGAAAGATATTTTAAGATTTCCTTTCTGTCTTTTTTTACTCTCCCTCGGTGCTCAGCATCATGCAAGATTTGGCCCCAAGTCTTGGAGATTTTAGGCAATAGTTTCCCCATGCTTAAATCTTAAAAGTAGTTGCCATGGCAACTGCCAGACACAGCATATGGTGCGTCTGTTACCTCCAAGATAACGGAGCAATTTCTAAAGAATTTTCTTTACAATATGTTAGGAACCTTTGTACTTTTTACAATTTTTCAGAGTGCAGTATAAGGTACTGTTGTTCCCTGACATTCTCTTCAAGTTGAATGCTCATTTTGTAACTTTCTTTCATATTAGGCAAATATTTCCCTCTCTTCCTTGTCTTTTTATTCTCCCAATATTCAGCAAAACATGAAAGAATAAAGTGGGGGAAAGGAGACATCTATTAAGTTTTATCTGGAGATTCTAGTTAGTTTTACTGCACTGTCACCTTTCATTCACAGTCACAATCCAAAAGTCAAATATACAGAAATAGAAAGGGACATCAATCTTATTAAAGCTTCTTTAATATACAGGTGCTGGGCAGTCAGACATCTTGCAGAACCATACGCAGCCTTTAACCCTTTGACTCCCCTACATGTCCAGCATCTCATCTCCAATGAAGAATGAATAGCTGTGCAAAGTGACCTCAAACAAGAGGAACTCAGATACACACTCATCACCTCTTGTTTGGTAAGTAGTGCATTCTCCTTGAATAGCAGAGGTGTGCTGCAGATCCTCTTCCAAACTGGTTTGGCTCTACTGTGTATAGTTCCTGAAAAGAAATCCTCTAGGACAGCTTTCAAGTGGGGTGACACAACCTACCTCCCTCCAGACACCTGAGAAGATCCCACTGTCCAGCAGTTAAGCATTTCAGTGCTTGCCTTGCTTTCTAGAATCACACACAGGTTCAGAAAATAAAGGAAACAGGACTTTATTGCTCCTTCTCCCCCTTTGTGGTTGCATAGGTTGAGACAGGATTAAAAGGATGGTTACCAGCATATGTAATAAAGTTCTGCTCTGTGAATCTCTGTCCCCTGAGTCCTTCATTCTGGTAACATTCTGCAGTTAAGGCACCTTCTGCATAAATGTTCTAAAAAATGTAAAAATACCAACTCCACCAAAACACGGTGTCTGAGTGCACAGTTAATTCTCACCCTGAGGAGAAGCTAAGAAAGAGAATGAGCCACTCTGTATAGCTCATCTTAATGTACATCCACAAGATGCTTACCCTACCCTGATGAAGATAGCTTAAGAATGGAATAAAATATTTTAAAGGAACTTTGGAGGTTTGGGAATTTGTTTGTTTGTTTCCCTTTATTTAGTCTTTCTTTATCATGGTTACTTCTCACAGACAGGGTGATCATTCCATCCTGGGTTTGGTTCAGGTTCATTATCACAAGCAGCTCCTGGCCCAAGCAGCTGAGAGAGGCTTCAGCTGGGAGGGGCCACATCCATGATAAGTAACTGAACCAGCTCTAAGTTCTGCCCCTCGCTAAGGCTGGCTTGGGGTGTATGTTTTCAGCTTCCTTCAGTATGTAGTTTCGGTGTGGCTGGAGAAGAGAAAGTTGGCATCTTGAGCAGAGGTAGAGCCTTTCTGGCTTCTATTACTTGTTTTGTTTATTATTTTACCAGTCTTAACATTAGTACTAGTGTTATTTCTTTCTTTGTGTTGTTTTATTAAACTGTCTTTATCTCAACCCCCTCAATTTTTTTTTTTCTTCTTCCTCTCAATTCTACTTCCTATCTCACATGAGGGGGTGTGGAGGGAAGCAGGGGAAGTGGGTGAGCAGCTGTGTGTTGTTTAGCTGCCAGCAAAGGTTAAACCATGATGGAATTGCATTTGATAACCTTCAAGAAATACTTGGCCAAATGTTTTGCTATGAGATGTTTATAGTTAATTAACAAACTGCACGATTCATTGTAGCAGTCTATAGGGTAGGCATATTATTTGGAATCCTCTTTTTCTCTCTAGGCAAGGGGAGAAAGTGACCAAAGAGCATAGCAGCAGGTACTACTTCTAGGCAAGTGTAGCTTTTGGTAAAGACTAAATAACTATGCTATGGGAAAAACATGAGATATTTGTTCCTAGTAGGAGACTAGCAACAGTGGTTTTTTCCTAGTAATAGAAGTTGAAGTTACCTAATAATCATAGTTACAGGGAAAGTAATGGTAGTAACTTTGGGGTTTAGCTTCTAAATAGCATGTAACAGAAAGATAAAAGAGGATCATTTGTGAGTTTCACCTCATCTTAATTACGCATTATCAATTTATTATCCTGGAGCATTTGGGAGAAGAAAATGACTTATTGTGTCCTGACTGGTTCAAGCCTGGTGAGGAAATATGATAAATGTTAAATTACTAACAAATACATTATTATATATAATGTAGAAGTTGTGATGAAATGAAAATTGTATAATGTAGGAAGATAGAGTTGTCATACATCATGCCTCACTTCTGTTTATGCTGTAGCTAATCTAGTACCTAGGTAGATAAGGAATTAAGGTCATTTCAGTACCCATGAATCTAATGTTTCTCTCAACCTGTAATTTTTTGGGTTCTTATGGCTTAATTTTCCTTACCAGGTTGTGGATGGCATTATATGTTGCATTAAACACACACTTGATATGCAGTAGAAGTCTTTGAATGTCTCCTGCTTAATCACTTCCTTCTGAAAAAAGAACTCTTTTCACTTAATCCTGATTTATTTATTTTTTTCTAATTCTGTTTTTAGCAATCCACCACAATCCCTATGGACATTATCTATACCAGCCAGCCACCAGGCTACATGGTGTGCAAGAAGGGGCTGGAAGAAGTAGGTTCATTCAGTCCTAAGAATAAGTAAAGGGAAGATCTTATAGAATCATAGAATAGTTTCAGCTGGAAGAGATGTTTAAGATCAGTTTATTGATCTTATTACTGTCTTTACCTACTAGGAGAGTATGGAAGAGAGAGTCAGATTCATTCTAGGATAAGAGTTGGTAGACACAAATTACAACATGGGGAAAATACAATTAGATGTTAGGGAAAATATTTTCACAATAGAGCAGGTTTCCAAGAGAAGTAATGGCATGGTCAACACTCAAAACTCAGATGAGGTACTGAGCAACCCCTTTAAGTTAGGCTCGCTTTGAGTAGGGCCAGATGACCTCAAAAAGTCTCTTCCAACCTAAATTATGTGGTGATTCTGTGATTCTATTCAGCTCCACTTCAGGAAAGCTCAGCAGGCAGTGTTTGTCATTAAAGAAACTACTCTAATTGAAAATCTGAATATGCCTGAGAGAATATGTCCCTCTTATAAGTGAAAGCATGTGATTTACCCAAAAGTAGTTTGTGTCGCAGAGGGAGAGGTTGGTAGTGTTCTCTTTTGGATGTACTTCTTCTATATCAGCATAGAGCTTGTTGACTTCAGTAGAGTTATTCCTGAAGAAAATGTAAGTAGCACAGAATCAATTCCTAAACACAAGCGCACCAAGAATACAATAACTGCCAAGTTTCCTGTCTGTATGGCTTAATCTATTTCAGGAAACACAGAACTCTGTTATATTCAAAAAGCCCTCTACAATTAAGTGTAAGTAAAGTATATTGCTAGAGCATATTAGTAACTCCATGTAAACATATTTTCCTCCTGAATGGTTATAAACAGGCACACCATAATCTCATTTTTAGCTTTTTTTCCACATTATAAATTCATTTTTCTCTTTGAAAAATGTCACTTTCTTTCCAGCAGGTTAATCCCAGGAGGTCTGGTAACTACAATTACTCCATTTAAATATTCCACATATCTGTCAAGACTCAAAAGAATTCTGTAGTGTCAGTTTAAATATAAATATATATAATTCTAGTTAATAATCATCACTTCAAGACTGTTACAAAAACTGTATTAGTCATTCAGAGTGTGTGTGATGTTGTGTACATATGCAGCATTTGTTACAGCATTTTCATTTATTGGTTTAAAAAAAACCCATACTAACTGCAACACAGCAATGATCTCATGCAGAAAACAATGCTCTTTAAAGGTAAATTTGTCTAAGTTTTTATTCTAATGAAAATGGAAAAAGCATCAGAAATTTCCTAGATTTTTATACAGAGAAAGCTGGAAATGTGTATCTAATACTGTAAAAGTAAATGCTAGCAAAACATATCTGATGCCTTCAATTTCTATACCATTTCCCCCTAAAGAAAATATTTTCCCTTACCTGTGACCAAAACTTTTTTTTTATTGATAGGATGTAGGAAGGTTTGAGGAAGCTGAAGATTTTCTGCCATCTTATAAATAGCCTGAAACACTACACAGGTAAGACAAGCAACTTCATGGCTTAGAAACTAAAAATTGTAATGTAGATTAAAAATAGATAATTTTATTTTGTTTAAATTGAGTGTGCTCATCAGATCTGTATTTAGTAAGCCTTTGCAATACAGGTGAAAGTGTAACTTTTTACCATGAAAGTTTCAAAGTAACAGAATTAAAATCCTTGTGCCCAGCAAACACAACTGATACCAATGAAAGCATTTTAAAGTATTTAATCTCCATGACAACCCATCTCAGATTCTTCAACAAATGCCACTTTGCATGCACACAAACATACTCATTTATACACACCTACCATGTGTTCATAAATATCACCAGTGCTGCACATCTTAAAGCCATGTCTGATACCACTGATGTCTTTCTCTTGGAAAACTTATCAGTCAGCAGTCCAGAAACAAAACTTAATTTGTACCCTTCTGCTTATATTAACTGTTGAATAAACGAAAGGCAATGTAACATATGAAATATGGCTCAGGCATATAAGGACATACTCTAAGTTTTGGCAAGCATCAGGAGAAATACCTGATATATAAATAAATTGGAAGAATTACTGCAAAGATCTACACAACAGAATCATGAATTTCATACCAGAATTATTCACAGTACTTTTTCTGTCTCAAAAAGGAAATAATTGGCTTAAATATCATAAGCAGAGCACTTACTAAGCTGAGTAAGAATCTAATTATTGCTATGACTCAAGTATTGATGGAAATGTGGTCACACCTAATGCTGAAAAAATCATGATATTTAAAAGCTATCCCAAGACCAAAGTTCAATTTAAGCCACTCTAGGAAATGAGACATTGCAGAGACCTGCCCACATCAAGGAAATGGGTACCCAGTGCCCTTTGCCCAGCTTGTAATATGGGGCAAACTGGAGCACAGGAGATTCCAAAGAAATTTAAGGAAAAACCTCTTCACAGGGAGGGTGACAGACACTGGAAAAGGCTGCCCAGGGGGTTGTGGAGTCTCCTTCTCTGGAGCCATTCAAAACCCACCTGTGTGACCTGCTCTAGGTGGTCCTGCTTTGGTAGGGGGGTTGGACTAGGTGATCTTTCAAGGTCCCTTCCAACCCTTAACATCCTGTGTAATATTGCATTCACAACATTCAATAATTACAGGCTGTTATCTTGCCTGGCTTATTTTTTGAGGACTGGTTCCCTGGGCTACCCATGCTGCCACAGCTGCAACATACTGGCTGGGGGGTGCTGCACTGGCACAAGAGAAAAATGTATGCTCAGGCCTGGAAGTTGGTCCGCCAAACTTTCACACCCATTAACTGAATGGTCACTGCAGCTACAGCTCATACCCTTCTCCAACCTGTGGCCTCAAAGGCGGTGTGCCCCCTGCCCCCAGCCCTCTGGAGCTTCCACTCCAGCAAATCTTGCCAGCCTACATAACCTGTTTTAGCAACTTCACGTATCTAATATCACTAGCCAACCACGATGTCCTTCTTCAGTTTGGGGTAATTGCAAGTGTTTCAAGTACAATTTGTACCTGTTAGGCTACTCTGCAAGGTAATAGCTGACAAACTGAGCAGATCTCTTTTCCCTGCCTTCTCCTGGGGTGTGTCAAAAGGTAGCTGAGCCATCTGTATCAAATTGGGGAAAAGCACTTTGCACACGTGCAAAAAGAGAAGAAAAACTCAGAAGCCACTTTGAGCTGTGGGAATAACCTTCTCTGTGGTATCCTAGGCCACCCCTCACTCTCTTTGGAATCAGCTGATTGCAAGACCTTTTCTCCCAATTAGTACAGTCAGTGCAGAGCAGATGATGTGGCACTCCTGTGAATCTCACTGCCAGCCTAGTAGCACGAGTGAAAAACTTGTAAGAGAGAACTCTCAAATATCACCAGGTAACTTTTGTAACAGACATGAACAGAAATTCTCAGCGTTCTCCTGGCCTGTTCCTTTCTACCACAGCCCCCTGCTACAGAACAACACTACATGTGGGGTTATCGAGGAACAAAGGCCACTTATGCATCCCTGTATTTGCATGGTATGTCACAAGACCAGCAGCTTCCTGCAGTCCAAGTGCACCTCCTGTAAACTATCATGCTAATAATGCTGTCTGTCCCTAAAGCCTCCAGAGTGGCCATGTCCCTTCCTATGCCTCTGTCAATGGTTTAGACATATTGTGCATTCTCAGATAGCATGGCATTGCATTTTACTATGAAATAAAGGTAACCTAAGTTTCGTGGATAAATGCTAAATTAAGTTCATTTTCAGACTTCAGTAGATAGTCTGCAGCCCAGTGCAAACCAACAATGTCTGTTTGTAAAGGTGTATTCCTCAAAACTTCTTTCTCTACCCTGTAACTTCGTCATATAATTTCCCTGTTTGAGAAACTTCAGTATGAATTCTCATTGAGACAGAAACTCATCTGCCTTTAATTAGATATTTATGCTCATTCTAAATCTGGCAAAAGGACAGAAAGTCTAAAAGGCAAAAATTGAGTCCTTTCCCTACAGAAGACTTAAAATCTTATACTAAAGAGGTACAGCTACAGAGTAATAAACATACAAGAGTTTTCAAGGCAAAATGAAATCTTTCTGAAAAAAAAAAATAGCCTTGAGTTGCTTTCTCTATCCTTTCTTCATTGATGGCCAATTTTATCACTACTAAGTTTGTCTTCCCTCCATTAAAATGACCACCTAAGTTACCAAAAGACAATGTATAATATATATAATTTCCTTTCATGCATGTTGAATGCAACAGGCAGCTTCAAAATACTAATGCTTGATTCTGCTGTGTAGACTGAACATCTAAATATCAAACCTAGAGCTTCCCTAAAATGTTTCGGTTTGTAACGTGCTGTGATGGTGCCAAAAAAACTCAGCTACGCTATTTAGGTGCTCATTGCTCAAACACAACATTACCTCTTCCCTGCACTTCTAAGATGTAGAGAGCCCAATGTTGGTCTGTCCACATTTAGAGCACGAATTGTGGTAGAACATAAACCTGTAGAGATCCTGATTGGTTTTCTCACTATTTCTTTAAAGCATCGTTAAAATCAAATTAAAAAGAGAGTGAGTTGGACTTTTCATGGTACCTGGATATAGTTTAGAGTAGATTAAGAGAGTCACAAGTTCAGAGAGAATACTTCTTATTAATCATAATGAAATTTTTTACACTACAGATAACACACTGGTAACTACTTCATTTTAAATAAATAACCCTCTGCATAGATAGCAAAAAAATTTTGTTGCCAACTGTGTTTCTAATGGAAATCTAATATAAGGACCACAGATTTTACATGGAATTAGCAGAGCTTTTGAGCTGTCAAGACTCATGCAGGTTAGAAGATCTAGCTATGCAACTCGTAGCAAGACTAATCACCTTCTTCCTACTTAATGCAGTAAAGAAAGGTTTATATGTTCATTTTGTAACTACCACATCATGCAGTTCATTCTCAAGTCAAAAATACCATTTGCCTAGGATCCCAATGGCATTTACAGGGCCTACAATTAAACAAAAGATACTTTACTATCTCTCAGTGTCTTGTCCCTGTAAAAATGACATACTGTACTTCTACAGAAATGTATCTTTTCTTCTTTTTAGTTTATTACCTGCAGAGAAGAAGTTTTAGGTATCTTTTTATATCTTGTAGCTGTAGTCTCTAAACTATATGTAATTGCTTTCAATGAAAAAATGAAAACTATACTGAGAATAGTGTTATTGTCATATTTTTCTAGTGGGCGTGAGAAGTGATTTAACTTACAGGTACTGATTATTTAATTGTATTGATACAGAGCATACAGCCTACCACGACTAGTGAATCATTCAGACTGACAAGAGAAGGTGTAAAATCTCTTCTTACTTCTATTCTGCAATATCCTTCCAGTTTTACAAAGGAAGAAGCTTTTTTCATAGGTGGGGGTTAGTAAGCCTTTAAAGTTCTTGATAACACCTATGAATGCATAATGCAAACACATCATGTGGTATAATTCTGAAATTAACTGGATAGTGAAACAAACTATTCCAAGATATGAATACCAGAAACACAACATAGCTGACTCTGAGCCTACATGGGTTTTAAAAATAGTGCTTGTAAACTTTACAAAATTAGGATTATATATAAATTGCTTATTCTAATGTGTTCCATTTCATTTGCTAGTTGTGACCTTTATTGAACAGAACTCTTTTGTAAACCTATTTATTTACAGTAATGTTATACAGGAAAATAGGGCTCGGGTTTTATATATACAACAAAGCACAGGCTTTTAGCTCAGAAATGTTTGGTTTCCTTTCCTTCACCATCTATTTTATTTTTCACTCAACACAAGATGACAAAAGGCAAGCGAGTAAGGCATTCACATAAACCTCTAAATTTCTTTTCAGTATCATTTTTTGATGAGGACAATTAAAAGTAAGATGCAAGTTATCTGCTTTCTTTAAATAGTTATAATTTTGTGTAGTTACAGCAAATAGATTTTAAATTAATACTTTTCTGTCTTTTTTTTCTATAATATTTAAATAATATATAACCTTCTTTTTGTGTTTTTTTTTTCACCATTTAGTATGCATATCCAAAATTGTTATCTTCTATTTTCAGTATAATTAATAAATCCCTTATTAGTATAGATGAATATTCAAAGAAGATGGGTAAAAGTAATAAATATCCTGAAAGCTTGAACTAATTTGCCTAGCAGCAGAAACATGAATTGTAAAATGAGCTTTTACTTTTTATTACTTTTTTTTCTTGTTAAAATAGAAATAAAATAAGGTAAGAGGTGTGTTAGAAGAGGTCTAGCACTGGGAAAAGAGTTCTGAACTAGTGATTATGTTCACTAAGTAGTAAAAGAGTTCCTTTTAACTACAGCCACGTGCTGGTTTTGCCAGAAATGAAGTGGTTTTCTCCAACAAATTACTTAAAATCTGCCTGGTACTTCTAGTCCAAGAAGAGCAATGTTTTCGAAGGGAGAAAGGAGGAAGAAACCTTTCTCCTTTTTTTTTTTAATACAAAAGACAACCACAATGTGTCTGCCTGAAGAGCAAAAATCTCAGAAAATGACAAAGGTGAGAATGGTTGTATATTCTGCACAACTTCAGAAGTGACAAGTTAGTAATGGCTCATAGGAAGAAAGGTGGCACAGATGAACAGCTCTTTGGTGAAAACAAAATCTACTTTATAAAATAAAAGTGAATTAATTTTTTGGCTATCTCTCTATCTTCAGATAAGGAAAGTTGATTTTCAGAACAGTGCATAACTGTATTTTTATTTAAAAGTGGACTAAAAATTGGAAGTATGGAAATGCACCCTATTTATCAATTTATAATTACTAAAAATGATGAAATCACTAGAACAGAAAACATCCTTTGAAATGACAGGTTTGAAGAGAATCATAACAACTTAGAGTCCTGAATAGGGAATGTGAGTGTTGATATAGGATGTTGTAAGTCTGATAAAGAATTCTATTAAAATATTATTCAGCAACAAATTGTAAAAAAAATATTTTTAGGTTAGGTGAAAAATCATGGAATTGTAAAGCTTAAAGAAGAGATAATGCAATTATAACAAGATACAGGTGAGCTACTTAAATTATCATATTCCACTTAACAACTCAGTGATCATAATCATTTTGTAACTCTATCAGACCGAGCTATGAAGAATAATTTAGAAAATCATTGACTCCATCTAGTGGTGATTTTCTATAATTTTCACTTGCAGTTCTGCTTCAGTAAAAAACTCTTCCAAGATTTGGTTTTATTTTACTTCAAGAAACAGCAACAGATAGCAACAGTAATTCGCTTGATTGGTATATGAAATCCTTTTAGGTTTTTCACAGTGCTTAAGAAACTCACTTTCAAAGCCTATTCTTAAGTGTGCAAATTTTAATCTTAGGAAAATCAGTTGGTGGTAATGTCCACATCTGTTCCAAGAATGGTACTCAAAATACCTTGCAAAGAAAGTTAACCTAATTTTTCATAAACTATAGCTTGGGAAGCTGAGACAGAGGAAAATGAGATAATTTTGGCTGTTGCCAGAATGTGGCAACACAAAAGAACCTCAGCCTCCCCAGCCACTTGGCTCAGGGCTGTCCTGAACCAGGACGAGGGAGGTAGATTCTTTCTCCTTGGATGTCTTTGGCTCAGATCAACAACAGACTAGTGGTGTCTAGTACTCTGTAATGACAGATGAAATGAGATGGTATTTTTTCATTTCATAACTTAGAGACATATCACTGAATCCACCCACCACCTTAGCCTTTACCAGTAACTATGTTTGCAGCCTGCTGAGATGATACAAAGAATCAGACTTCAGAACGTGATCTGCTTATTCAGCCCTCTTGAGTGCACACTTGAATCAGTGGCAGCATGGCATGAAGAAATTTACCCCAGTAATGTACCTTATTCCACAGAAAAAAGAAAACGGGTCAACTCCCCAGGACTATAACTCATCTATCAAAAGCATTTAATCCAAATTAAGTCATTTTGGATATTCTTGTTTATATAACAAATAAAATGTAAGTCTGCTTGTGAAGTTCAAGAGACTTGGAAAGCAGCACGCACCAGGCTGCCACACAGACATCTATTCAGGGTCATTGAAAGGAAAATTAAGTCCATAGTGATGAGAATTAAAGGAACTAGAAACAAAAGGGATTTTAATATTGTGAACATCTGGGTCTTTGGGGGAGTGTGGACATCAAACACATGTCTTTTTTTGTCTATTTTTGCAGCAGTACTGTTCAAGCAATATGGTGGGCCTCAGAAAGGAGGCCCAGTATTCATCTCCAGAATTTCCATGACAGGACAACAAGAATGTCCCAAATACTGTTCTATTCTATGTAATGTTAAGCCCATTAGTACTTCCCAATTAATAATCTGCAGTTACCAATAAGCTGTGAACTGGTCCACAGCTATGAGAAAATTACCAGTAACTGTCATAAATAAATATCATTCCATAAGCAGGACGACTGGGGCTCCATGCTAGCTTGATCTATCACTACCTTGTCATAGTCTGCCCAGCCATAACACCTAGGGCACCTAGAGTGAAGGATTAGCTGCCAATAAAGAATACCCCTTACCCTCTCCTGGTTTTCATCAACTACTGTTGATGAAACTCCCTGTCTCACTCAAACCTATCAGCCTTTGACATGAGTATTAATGAAAATTCACTGGAATTTTCAGCTAGTAGCACTCATTGTCCCGAGCCATTACAAGTGTTCAGTACAATGCTTCCAGGACAAGGTAGTACTCTTCATGCTGTCCTTGTCAACACCCGCGGATGAATAGTTATCTTTAAACAATTCTCTAAACAACTGAGAGTGGGTCAGTGGCTAAACAGTTAAAAAATGCTACCATTTTTAGCATCTAAAAAAGGGTACTTATGTCTCAGACATGATTATTGAAACAAACATGAGAGAAAAAGTTCTTCTTTCCCAGTTTTCAAGAGATGGAAATTACTTTAGAACATATTACATCCTTTACAGCATCTAACTAAGGTATGAGTAGTTTGAATGAGTTCACTTTTCTTCTGACTGTTCATAAGTAAGATGTAGATCAAATAATAAATGCACACAATAAATGCAGAGCTTAAAACAAAGACAGTACTATATTTTTTTCCACGGTAAGTGATGCAGCAAACAGAGTTGTAAGAAACTCTAATTTATTAAAGTATTAAAAGACCAGTGTCAGGTACCGGCACTTTTCTATTTGACTTTTAAATTATACCCCAGAGCTGGTCCCCTGTGCACAGCTCTAATGTCGTGGGTTTATAACTGAATATTAGGACCTCCTTCTATTATGCTCATAACTTAGAGAAAGGAAAAATGCCTAAACAGAAGAACAGACTTTTAAATAGGAACAATTTTCCATGCTTCTAGTTTAAAAACTATCAATTGTATAATATAATTCTTTATCTGTAACTATTTACTTATTTGAAAAGAATAAAGGCTGTACTCCCTTGATAGTGATCCAATAAAAGAATGTATTCCATGAACTGAATCTCCTGCTGGTTTTAATCTTTTGTCTAGTCAATTTTCAGATCTGGGGCAATTTGCAGAATGTGAGAAATCTGGATAATCGTGAATTGCAGTAGTGAGTTTCAGCTCTAAATTTCTGCGATAACACTTCTGAGACAACATCTCAACCAAACTTATTTTCGTTCTCCAAAGATCCTCAGTAGAATGGGCGGATAGTAAATTAAACAGAGATTGCCTGTGTAAGGCTACCACAGCTGAATTCAGGTGCAGAATATATCATCATCTTCAAAACAATCAAGATTTCAGACTCTCTACCCATTTCAGAGCTGAGAATTTAACCTCATCTCAGTGCTTGAGAAGAAATATTAAAGGGATTTAAGATCAAATTTCCTTTCTCTGTAAATATGAAATAAATCATTGGTAGAAAATATAAAAATTAAGACTTCTATTTGTCTGCAGTGAATAATGCTGCTTTGACTGGTGTTAGCTTGTCTGGGATTTTCCTTACATGTATCCACAAACTACATGAGAGCACTGTATAAGCCCTTCCCTCCCAGATGTAGCAATTGTAACCTCCTGATACCTTCCCACTTTTTACTTAAGTGAAGCACATCAGCAGAGAGTTCTCTGAGACAGGCCATCACTATTTTTCTTCTGCTTTTGTCAGACTCCAGAAATAATCTTTCACGCTGAAATTCCTGTACTAGCATCTAAATCTTTTGAAAAGAGATGAAATGTTACAAACCACCAAAATTGCAACAAGCATTCTGGATCTCAGAGCTGGGATCTTCACCCTTATGTAATTCAAAGGCATTTGTGCAGCACAGGGTAAGTAAAAACTCCCTCTGGGTACACCATTGGTTTCTGTGGGAGTGGACCTGTGTTTCTGTCTTGCCTGGGTCTGATGGAAACAAAGGGTTTGCAGGCTGCACTGAAGGATGATCTACCATTGACTGAGAAGCCAAAATTAGCATCTTGATTGTCCCCAAAGTTAACCCCAAAGGTCTTTAAAAAAATGTTGGAATATTTTATAAGTCTCTGAAGCAAAAGTATTTCTTTTTATAGAAAGGAAATCAAGAGTGCTGAAGCAGCTATATATGATCACTTCTCTTTGAAACCTAACAGTGTTCTCGTGTCCTTTATAAAACAGGATGTAGCTTAGTCTTTGAAAAGAACTTGTGGCTGGCTGTTTGCATCTTAATCCAGTACTTCACCAAGTATCATCAGCATCACCTAAATCCTGCAACTGATGACTCTACAAGATGCTTTCTGCAAGGCAGGTATTAACCAACATTCAAATTGAAATTTCAAACATAAACTATTCAAATGAAACAGCACATTTACACCTACAAGCTGGAGTCTGTTCCTTTGGACTGGGAGATGATTAAATGGAAGTTTTCCTGCCTCTTATTTACAGTATGAAAAAAAAAAAACAACATTTATTTTTTAATGAACCCAAGAATCTCAGTAAGCAAACAATTAAAACAACATAGATACATAAACTACAACCGGTCAGCATACACAGAAAGGTAATTTTAAGTGGTTTCTCAGCCTCAGGCAGGGTAACAGATGCAATGTGTGCAATCCCATTCACCATGATACTGTGATAGTTCCCCCCAGGGCTCATCTACCCAACATTCGCCTCTCCCTCAGCAGAGTGCTGCTGATCGTGGATCACAGTGTTCAGATACATCAAAGGGGAAGCACCATTTAAACTTTTAGCTCAGAAAGGAAAAATTATAAGCAATTTAGTTTATGTCCTGCCTGAAAGGCCAAGGAGTGGAACCGAGAGGTAGTGCATTTATACAGACACATTAAGTTCCTGACCCAGACTGAACACAGCAATGCAGGCAGCAGATGAGCTTTGCAGGGTGAAGACACACTGTCTCACAGCAGGAGAAATATCACCCCTAACCACTTCTGCTCACATACCTGCTTATTATCTGAGCAACCCAGTACCAGGAGACCTGAAATTGCTGTTTTGTGAGGAAATTCCTGCTGCCAGGGGTGGTATGTTTAAGTTCAAAAGACATCAAGAACAGTCAGAAGTGATTTCAGATCAAAACATTCAAACAAGGACCAGAAAATAGAATAGGGAAGAACCAGGAAAAAAACCCCTTGTGTTTTGTGGTAAATAGTGAGCTACTACTTTTCAAGTGGTTAAGTGAAAATAAAGGAACCAAGAGAGCCCATGATTAAAAAAATCATTTGAAAATTATTGTATTTAGAAATTATCAGCATACAACAAAGGAAATAATGGTCTATGTTAGGAAAGATGGAGGCAGTATAATAATAACAACATCCTTTCTTTATTCATCAGACTGGGGACATTTATCCAGAATGTGCCAGACTGGGGTTTAACCCCTGTCTCTCAAAAGACAACATTAAAGCCTGTCATTCCCATTGTCAGTGTGACATTTCCATTTATATATCAGAATAGTCAGCAAGCCAAAGAGGGTACAGACAAGAATGATACTCTACACTTCTTGAAAATGAAGATCAAATCCACCTAGGTGGATGGAATCTGTTCTGGATTTTTCATACAGCAGGTAGGAACTCAGTTACTGGATTGAGGCTCGTGTAGGAAAAGCAATGTAATTTGTTAAAATAATATTTACTTTTTTTATCAAACCAATAATTCTCTATGTCTACCTTTTGCCCTGTTTCCCATCCAGAGATGCCTTCCTTCTTTTTCAGAAGTAAGAATATGTGGAATAACCTTTCTTTTCTGAGGAGATTTGATTAACAGCTGTTCGACATACAAGACTTGGACAACAGGCAGGAGAAGTAATTAAGCCCCAGACATGAAAACCAAGGAGGTAATGGGGATAATACTAAAGACCAGAAGCCTCATGCCATTGATGAGCCTTTGAAGGAACCAAAATCTGGAGGAGATTCAACTGGAACTTTGTAACTGATGAGGGAGAAGGAAGATTATCCCAAATCTCTCAGAAAATAACAAACTTATTATGGGCTATTTTAGGGCATTTGTGTAGTTGTGAAAAATGCAATACAGAATTTTTAGGGGAAAGACCAAAGATGGGGAAAGACTGGGGCGAAGGTACAGTGAGAATGAACAAGCACAGGAAACCAGGGAGGCAGTTTGACAACAGGGGCCAGCTGTATGAAAAACAAAAGGTCAGCACACTTGCTTAGCCGAGTCATAACCACATTCTGTGGTAAGCTCTATGCTGTGTGTATCACTAGCAAGCTTCAAGCCAGGGTAGCTAATGAACAGGGTTAACATAGAAACACATATCTGGGTTGGAAAGGACCTCCAGAGGTCATCTGGGCCAACCCCCCCCTGCTGAGAGCAGGGACATCCTCAACTAGAGCAGGTTGCTCAGAGCTTTGTCAAGCCCCCACCTTGAATGTCTCCAGGGATGGGGCCTCAACCACCTCCCTGGGAAACAGGGAGTGTTCCATCAGTCTCATGGTAAAAAACTTCCTCCTTAAAGTTAAGTGTTCGTTGACCTAGCTACTGGAGAGGGCTGGGGTCTGGGTCTCAGGTAGTACAGAGATCACCATGTTTGACATCAAGTTACCCACGGGAATATAGGTTTGGACCAGGTGTTGAAGACACCCCCCCAAATGCCGTCAGGGAGGGATGAGGTGGGAGATCGGCTATGGACACTGTCTGTTGGGTGCTGTATAAGGACACATGCTCATCATTCCCGGCAGCTGGACCTCAAGCC
>VWZY01006786.1:436643-535812 GCA_013399075.1 Chloroceryle aenea | reverse complement strand
TTTTTTTTTGTTGTTTGGTTGGGTTCTGTTTCTTGGGGTTTTATTTCCCCATCCTCTAGTTAAAAATCTCTAAAAAACACCCTATGTTCTGCGGGAGCAAATAGTCAAAGAACTTGGCAAAACCAAAACACTCACTCTGAGGATTTTCTTTAAACCTATGCAGGCAGAGTAGTCACGTTTCATTTACAGTTCGGTTTTTATAAACACTGGGTGATAATGTGTTCCTGTCTTGCAAATAGACTGATAGGGAATCTCTTTGTTCCTGCTGAAAGCCCTGTAGGATTTATGCCCTGACCCTCAGCAGTTGTTCTCGCCTGTCTTTTAACTTGCAAATTTGAACTTTAGGTTCATTTCCCTGCAAGGGTTTGAGAGAAGTAGAAGGAATTTAGGCGGGGGCGGGGGAGTTGATGTAGATTTTTTTTTTTTTTTTTTTTTTTCTGAAGCCAGGGAACTGTAGGAGGAAGGTGCTTTTCTTGTTTTCAGCTTTCCACACCTGGTGGGGCTTTTTACAACACAGTGAAGAGAAAATCTGGTCTTGTGTATATATAGATTGTTTCTTTGCTGTATGACTCTAGGAGATTGAGGGCTGTGAAACTGGCCCTGGCCGTTCTTGGGAGATCCCGAAGAGAAGGAAACACGTGTGAGCTGTGGCTCTTGCTGCCCCTGTACCTGATTGTTTCCTTTTTATAACTTAGAACGAGGGAAGTGTGTTTCTGGGAACACTGGAACCTGGAGCAAATTATTTCACCTGACAGTGTGTGCTCTTAAGAGCCGCTTGACCTAATTTGGTTGCATCATTATTTATTTTTACTTTGTTTCCTTTTAGTTTGTTTTCTGGCAAAGGACAGCTCCTCCGGCTCTTTAACAAGGTGCAGTGGTGCAGGGCAGTTGTCTTAACGCCTGCGACTTCTGCCTCCCTTTTCCTTTTTTTCCTTCTTTCTCAGTACAATTCCTTACCCTAGACCACAGCAGAATGGCCGCAGTACTCTATGTGCAATAGTCTGCATTAGCCTGAGGTTCGTTCCTGAAGCTTGTACCTGGCAGTCATCTGAACCGTGAACACCAACGTTCTGGCAGCTCGGAGCCTGACAGACTTCTGGTTGGGACATTGGAGTTGTCACCAGTCACTCACTTGGACGTGCATGAGGAAAGTTGTCTGCCTACCTGTGAGGTCAGGGGTGGATCTCCAGGCCATCACCCCTCTTCTTGTCTTGCAAAACTCAAGTAATGCTTTGTTCAGCTTCCTAAGAGAAGGCAAGTCAAAGATCTAGAGATATGTTCCTAAAAGGGCTCTTCTCTGCAGTAGAGAAAGAATAATCATCTTAGTGCTGTGGTGAAGAAACATGTTTGGTGTTGTTTCCCCAAGGTGGGCTAGGATGTGTGGTGTGGCACACAGGTTAGACAGGCTCCCAGTATATCCATGTTAGTGGATCTTGGGGATCTCACTTTTAGGGGCATGTGATGTTTTTGAGAAATGCGGGTTAGGTCAAGGTTTCTAAATAAATTACTCTCCACTTCAGAATGTAAAATACGTAGTTCTAAATGTTGTAAATTCCCTTGTATGCATGTCCCTGTTTTGGATTCCTCACCTATTTTATTATTTTTTTCCCATTGGTCTTAGATCAAGATTTCTTTGACTAGGCCAGGATCCTGCATTTTCTCCTAACAGTGGGGACTATTCATAGTTACATCACTATCCTATCCAGTTTTGGTTTTGTTTATTCATTTTCTCTTTTGAAAATAAAATACCTTGTTTGATAGTTTGGGGAAATAGTTAAAAGTTGCTACATATTTCATTGGTCCAGGAATTTTTTTCCTGAGCACTTACATCCTGCTTTCCAAACCTTATCTCACCATAACAGTTTGTTTAATATACTTTTTTGTTCCCATTTTTACCAAGGTTGGGGTTTTTCCAGCTTAAAATAAGATAAAATGTAAAAGCAGCATATAATGGTCATGATTAATGCACTATATGTATTTAACATCACATTTCTTTTCCATGACAGCCAGCCAGAAGAACTCAGGATGAGTAAAACCAATAATTTTAATATTCAAAGTCCATGTAAGTAAGGTTTTTACTGAATAGCTATAGAAATCTTTTAACCTATATATATAAAAATTATAACTTGCTTTATTTGGGCTCAAAGAACAGGTGGATTTTCAGTAATTGAATTGTGTTGAAACCTCTTGCCTCAAGGAATGAAAAAGAACAAACTTGTAAACTTCCTTGGATTTGTGTGCTGTAATTGGAATATTTCAAAGTAGTCTTTTATGCAGCTGTATTAAGGAAGTAACATTGGGATTTCAGCTGCTAAATCAAACACACAGCTGTGTTTGAGATCTATCATTTAAGACTTCCTTAGGCTGAAGCCATACCTCTGTTCTCATCACTACTAAGACTGTTCTTGATGTAAGATTATTGAAAATGTCTATCTGTTGAGAATTGAATGGAAAAAAATTTGTCTGTGGAAGTATGTTAGTGGGCTAGGAACTGCAGAAATGGGGAAGTCCTCAAGATTTTAGTTGACTTCAGTGTTGTCTCCAATCCTTCATGTTTAAAAAGCACTGGGAGCATATGACTGGATACAGTCAGGTTACCATTCATATCTTTTCACAAAGATTATTACATGGGTACCCAACAAAAACAGTTACATTGCTTCATGGATTCTGATGCAGTTATAAAAAACAATTAGATGACATTTCACACTCATCTGGACACTGTTAGCTGTTTGATAATTATCTTTGATTGTTTTGGGAGGAAGATTTCACTTGTGAGCAAAATCAGCTTGTGAACTTAGCTTGGGTGATAGCCCTCTCCTGAATCATCAGGTGGAACTGGTGAAGTATGGTATTTTTAGGAACTAGGGAAGGAAGCAATACTACCCTCCTCTGGATTTACTATGGATTTTGACATTAGAGAGGTTTATCTACTGTCTTTGATCCAGTAATCTCCTTCAAGATGCATGTGATTAAAAAGACACGCAAGTTACTGCTCTACAGCTGACCCACAGTAATTAAGACTTCTATATTTTCTATATATTCTAGATTTTCATAGTAATAACATCATTCTGTATTTTAGTCTGTGTTCTCTGTGGACGGACAGATGACTGCCCTGAAAAATACGGAGAGAAAAGGACCCATGTGGAATACAATCTGACTGTTCATTATTACTGTTTGGTAAGTATGTGGTATTGATCTTGGAGCTTGTCTGTTTTAACTAAAAAACTAAAAAAAAGAACATAAAAAAGCATGTAGTTTCAGAATTTAGAGTGTGAAAATCCTACCCCTTATGGAAAAAGTAGAGAAAAGTTGTCTTTTTCTCATTTCTTGTTCAGCTGTGAGGTTTTCTTTGACATTACATTATGAGTTAAAACAGTCTCAAGAATATCAAACAACTGGGAGTCTTGCTTGTTTGTTTTCTTGGACAAGTCTTTAAAGATTGTATTACTGTAGATGGCTTAATAGATTGGATATTAAATCCTTTAAAGACGAGGCCAAGTGGAGGTTTTCTGAAGTCATGTAGAGATTTATTTTTTTCCTTAAATAAATTTTCTTCCAGCTGCTTAAAATTTAGGTCTGTTTCTGATAGTTTTGTCTGGTACATAAGGCCATATGAAATGATAGGAAGAAGTCCTTTCCTGATGGAGCAGAACAGTTAGGAAAGGCTGTGTTACAGCTGATGCAATACTTCAGAAAGCTCACCACAGTAGAGTCATCTTTTGGGTTTTGGTCCCGGGTTCTTTTTTAAAACAAACCAATTAAACCCTGAGATTTTACTTAAATATATAGTGAATGCTATGTAAGAAAAGAGTTCTTCTGGAAAGAGGCCAGTTAGTGGTGCAGTCCTCCCCCCACCCCCCAAATGTCTCACATCTGGGAAAATATACCAAAAGCAATTATAATAAGATTTTACATTTATTAAACTAAATTATTAATAAAACTCTGTAGTTAGCAAATGCTGCTGTGTTGAAATTATTAAATGAGAACTATAAAATGAGATTGGAAAGAAGATAGGAGGCATCAAGTTGCAGAACTAGTTATTTGAAGTTTGTGATGTTAACTGCCTTAGTAAGAAAATTATCATCAGGCTCTTCTGACTTGCCTTGATTCTGTTTTTATTTAACTCCCCTCTGAAGGGAATTACTTTTCCTCTTAGGTTGCACTTCAATACAGATACCTCCTACCGTGTTTCGTCTCCACAGCACAATTGTCATTCACCTTAACTAAACTAATTTACTTTTACTTTCTCTGAAGCTTTATATGCTGGAAGTAATTGTTTGACAATTATCTGAATAGTCCGTATACTTCAAAACAGAAGGTAAAATACACCATCCTCAGCTCTACTGTATTACATAAAACTTTGATGTCATGAAGTATTCATTTTCATGTTGCTGATTACTATTCCTTATCGTGTTATATATCAGATAAAATAGATCTTCTGGATCAGTTTGTAATAATTAAGATATTTGCACACAATCCTTGTTAGACTAATCTCTTACTTGACAAACACGATGCAGGTAATTTTAAATCTAGGTAGGCAAATGTTTCAAAATACTTAATTTGTTTTCATAGTTGATGTCAAGTGGCATTTGGCAGAGAGGGGAAGAAGATGAAGGTGTAGATGGATTCTTAATCACGGATATTAGAAAAGAAGTAAATAGGGCTGCAAAACTGGTAAGAATTAAGTCTTTGGAATTTACAAGGGAAAAAGTAACTTTTAAGTGCACTTGTGGGGTTGTTTTCTTTCTCCAGTGAGCATTGTGCTGAGCCCATTAAAGCATCTGAAATTTACATTTAAGTAACAAGTATATTGAGTTTGTGGAAGCCATAAGGGACAGTAAAGCCTGCAGAAGTTTTCTAATATTTTTATTCTCTGAGTGTGTTGCAGATAAATGAATAAGAGCAAACTACACGTGCGTAATTCCTCACGATATTATGCTACAGCTCAAACTGACTTTATGCAATTTTATAGATGCAACTAAACTACTGGTAAAGTAAATTGTATTTTTGCTTACATGTCACAAGTCAACATGCATATAAAGCAATACATAATCAGAGTCTGTGAAATTACTCTTTGAAATAGATCTAAAATGCAATACTCTTGTCACAGTTACAATCTATTAGCTGATATTCTTTCCTACACACTTAACAATTTTTCTATTGATTTACTTCCTGGAATTTTACTTGGACTTTAGATGTTAATATTCTGTTATTTCTAAACCAAATTATTCCCAGAAATGTAATATCTGTAGGAGAAAGGGTGCTTCAATTGGATGTGTAGCTCCCAAATGCAAGCGAAGTTACCATTTTCCTTGTGGAATACAAAAGGAATGTATTTTTCAGTTCATGGAAAACTTCAGGTGAGTTTTGTTCTATTTTCATTTTCTATTAATTATATTCATACAGGAACTGATGTATGTTTTCATGGCTTGTCATTGGGTAGGCTGTTAATTATAAATGACATCCAGGTTATTTAAGAAAAAACATCTGATTTGTGGGAAGTATGAAGGTCAAGCTGTTATATCACATACCTTGAACCTATGAGATAATTTCTCAATACTTTTAAAGGTATAACTTCATGTTTCTAGGAGTAGTTAAATTGTTTATAAAATAGAGCCTGCTTTTTTTTGTTTACCTTCAGTGCTTTTTTTTGAAATGGCAGTGGTTTGGATGCCTATCTCAGCAGTCAAAACACTGTTCTGTCATGTTTCAAAGCAAAAGACTTCTAGATCTGCTTTTCAGAGACGGACTGCAGGAGAAAAGGGTTTAATAGAATGTGTCTAAAAAAATGTTTTATTTTCTTTTACTATCATCTGTCCAGCATCTTGGCAGTAGTCAAAATACTCTCGAGTGCATTTGCTACTTTGCTTTATTCTGCCTACTGTAAGCTCACTTTGTAGGGTGGGTGGTCTGAAGTCTGGCAGGTACTTCTTAAATAACCAACTCCTACTAAGTCAAACATACAAATATAATGCATTTTCAGAAAGGTCTCTTCTAGAGCTGTATTTCTTAGCTGTCTTACTTCTTTGAAAATGTGCTAAACTGTAAAATTCATCACTCTACCTGGACTGCAGAATAGGTCTGCAAACTTGCCATGATCTTAAAGGGGCAATTTTAACATTGAAATACAGAAAGAGCTTGAGGTTCTGAGGACAGGAAATGCATTCTTTCTCTCAAAACTTCTTTTGGTCCAAAGAGGTTGTATGATCTCTAGTTTACAGAGCACCAGTTGGCAACACACTTCTTCGTATTGTTCTGTTGTGACTTGCTTTGTTACATACATCATTTGTTTGCATGTGTGGTGGTTTAAGCCAAGTAGGCAGCAGAATACCACACAGCTGCTTGCTCAGTAACCCCAGCAGGATGGGGAGAGAATTAGAAGGGTAAAAGTGGGGTTTGAGATAAGAGATTGAGATAGAGATTAATAGGTCGAGATAAAGACAGTTTAATAGGTTAAGCAATAGCTGCATGCACAAGGAAAACAAGATAAACAATTAATTTACTACGTTCCATAAGCAAGCAGAGGATCAGGTATTCCCAGGAAAACAGGTTTCCATCATCATAACTTACTTGGGAAGAGAAACACCGTAAGTCTAAATGTCTCCCCTTCCTTCTTTCCCCTGGGTTTTGTTGCTGGATACAACACCATATGGTCAGCTGGGATCAGCTGTCCTGGCAGTAGCCCTCCCAGCTTCTCATGCACCCCCAGCCTACTCACTGGTGGGATGAGGAGCAGAAAAGGCCTTGACTCTGTGTAAGTGCTGTTCAGCAATAGCTAAGGCATCCCTGTGTTATCAACACTGCTTTCAGCACAAATCCAAAACACAGCACCGTACAAGCTACTGTGAAGAAAATTCACTCTTAGCTCACCTAAAACAAGTGTGTGCCTGCTGCTTTATCTTGTTATACAGTGTTTATTCATGAAAAAAAGACAAAACACTAAACTTGTTTTTCTATCTTCATTTTTTTAAGAGGATGGTTCTTAAAATGTTTTTTTGATAAAGGAACCTTAAATTATTGTCTTTTAGGTCTTACTGTTGGGAACATAAACCAGTCCAAAAGTTTCCCATTAAAGAATCTAGTGGAACTTCACAGTGTACAATATGTCTGGACTTGGTTGAACAGCTTCCACTGTACACTGTATTGAAAAGTCCTTGCTGTAAAAACACTTGGTTTCATCGAGAGTGCTTGCAGGTAACACAGATTTTCCTTTACTTTTCTGTTTGTATCTGCAGAGATCACACTTCTGCTGTGTTTAAAAATAACAGAACAATTGCTTAAAATGGTGTAAAATTGCTTAGGATTAATGTTGGCTGTAGATATGCAATGGAACATGTGCTAAAGTTTTGTTTTGGAGAGTAGTATCTTCCAAGAAGGACTAGGGGTTTTCATGCTATTATTTCCACCCTCCCAACCCCCATGACGTGTTTATCACACATGAAGAAACTTTATTCTTTCAGTTATTTTTATGAACTGAAGTCCAGCCTGGGTGGTTGCCTTCTTGCAAGTCCCTGTATGTAGAATCTAAATGCTAAAAATGTTATTTATCCATCATCAGTTCTCTTTGCCTAAGTTCAGAGCTGGAAAAAAGTTAAAAGGTTCTTTTTGTGAACTCATTCTAGTTCTGGAGAGGTTGGTTACTGGAAAAGATTGTGATTCTGTTTAAGAACTTGATTCTAGCGTGTGAGCTGTTGTCCTTTAAAGGAGGAGAAAATGCTCACTATTTGCTTTGCTGCCCAGTGACATCATGATTGATGTCAGCTTTGACATCCATGTCAAGGTAGTATCACGACTGCAATGGTTATAGATATGTAATGTAATAGATATTATGGCATTATTTTTTTGCATCCTAAGGATGGTAGTAATTCAATAATTGGTTTCGGGTTTTGTGTTTTGTTTTTTTTCTTGACACAGTATCAAGCTTTGAGTGCTGGGATATATTTCTTTAGGTGCACAGTATGTAATAACAAGGACATATTTCAGAAAGAAATGCTGAGAATGGGCATACACATTCCAGAAAAGTAAGTTTGTAAATAGTTGCTCTTCTATAAAAACTTTATGTTGTTAAAATCTTTTTTATTTATTATATAGACCAGCATCTTATTAATATGTGAAACCTCAGTTCTACCTTGAGTGGTAAAATGGTTTGGGAAGGAGTAGTCTGTTTCCTTTTAGCTATGCATAAAAATTGTCAAAGGCCCATTTAGTCATCCCAAATGTAAAGCAAGAAGCTCTAAAAAGTCATTTTTAATGCTATAATTCAACCAGACACCTATTTAAACATTTCTTAAATACAGTAACATATAGAGGTTGCTGAGAAGTGTGCGTTCAGTGCCCAGGTTTTTAAATTATTGAATTTCTGTTCAGACAGTATTATAATCAACTGATTATTCAACCATACAGCTTCTACCTTCTTCTAAGGGATTGCTAAGTATATGTTTCGTAGAACAACTGCTTCTAAAATTCTGAACACAAAAGTTTCCACTGTTTATTTGGGCTCAAAACAAGATGGAAAGTGATCAGAATGAGGTTTCTTTGTTAGGAGTATTGCTCTTTAATAAATATTAGTCTCTTCAGAGATTATCATTAATTCCCTTTGGAGACAGAAGCTCAGGATTTTGCAGAGAAAGAGGAGTCAAAATATTTGATGAACTTTGCCATGCTAGCCTGGAATATTCAGAGGTACTTTCCAGGAGACCATTTTCAGTGGTAACTTGAGTAGACTTCCAAAACAAATATCCACATCTGCTCTGAAGGAAAAAGTTGAATAATATGAAACAGAGCAAACAAGCACTGAGGTATTGGGAGAAAATACAAAATATTTTAATCAAAATAACTTTACAATAGAAAAAATTGGTATATTGTACAGTATTATTTTTGTTACCAGGCTTTTTTTTCCTTCTGCCTCTCAATTAGCAGTTGCCTAGAACATTACGTGATTGAAATATCTTTGTGTGGTTATTACATCCATCTTTTTGCAAGAGAAACCTATTTAAACAATGAGAAATACAGTTGTCATAACATCATCTGCCTTGCTTACAGAGATGCATCTTGGGAACTTGAAGAGAATGCTTATCAAGACCTACTACAATGTTACCAACACTGTGACATTAAAAGATGTCTCTGCAAGAAGGGAAGAGACTACTATAAACCCGATAGGTATGACATGACACTTGCAGGAAGGATCTTAGGATGGAATTGTTCTTTGGTGTTTTGTTTGTTTTGGGTTTTTTTTGTATTAAAATGTTTTAATACTTTTCAGCATCAGGTGGTTTTAAATTCGTACCATGTTGAAATAAAATATTTTACTCCCAATAATCATAATATTTCAGTAGTGCTTTTCTATAACTTAATCAGGTTATAAAATCCAAGAATACCAAACAAACCAATTATCAGTTATCTTGTCCTTGTTCTCATTTGATACAGAGCTGAAGCAGAATTTGTACATCCACATAACATGTAGAACAGCATGTCTAAAATAATGTTGTGTACCTTTCATTCGAAGCTTAATTCAGCAATTTAATAACTGTTACAATACTTTATACCTCTACAAGAAATTCAGTGAAGTACTAGGCTTAGCTGGAAATTAGCTAGAAAATCAGTCTAAAAATCAATCCAGCTGCAAGCTGCCCCTCTGCATGCAAATGGCATGAGTGACCATGTAAAAGGCTTCATTCTACTCTACCACTTCCTTGTTTTTTGATTAACAAGTTGCAGACAGTAACTGTGAGTACATCTTGTCTGAAGAAAGTTCCTCTTGCTTTTATACAGTCTTACCACATTGAGAAAATTATGTTTTATTCCTTTAGTGTCTGGATTACACTTACTGTTGAATATTCTTTGTTTTAACTAGCCTCATTCTCCTGCTCAATTCTAAATACATAAGTTTTTAATTTTAGTAAATGGGAAATAAAGCGTTGTCAGTATTGTGGTTCCCGTGGAACTCATTTGGCCTGTTCATCTCTGAAGTCATGGGAGCAAAACTGGGAGTGTATGGAATGCAGAAGTATTCTTGCAAAATCAGGTAAAGTTATGATTGTGACAGTGACTTCTTAAAATGATAACTTTTAATGCAGTGTATTTTACAGCTAACAAGTTCATTAAATTGATATAATTTAATCATACAGGGAACTATAGCAAACAGAAAAAGCGTTCTTTGGCTACCTCTGAAAAGACAGATGGAACTAGTTTGCTGGAAGAGCCCTCTCCGAAGTGCCCTCGACAGTCACCGGGATCTCAGCGCAGTTTTCTTCTCCAGTGTGTAATTCTCTGTTTTCAAGCAGAAACTGATTATAACATAAAATGATATTTAAACCTGAGGAGGTGATGACTTATTCTGTAGGAGAAACTCCTTACACTAAATTGTAAATAGTATAAAATTGGAGTATGGTTTAGCAATTGAAGTTTTTTGAGTAAGCTGTGAACTCTAAATATTCTATAGTTATTCACATTCAGTGACATGTAAGCCAGTTTTTAATTGGATAAAATGAGATCCTTGTAAAAGCAATCTTAAGAATTCAGAGGTAACTTTGAATGTACAAATGGCAAAACTTAAAGCTAAGGTTGCTTATGAGTATTTTTCCCATGTTAAAAGTGTATTAGAAATCTAGCTTACAGAGGTGTTTAGATGAATGTTTTCCTCTGCTATAATAAAAACTTCACAAGTCTGTAGGAATTAGTATGTGAAGCTTTTGCTTATTGTGTCAGTCCAGTCTTCCACCTCATGTATGAGATGCAATTAAAAACAGATTCTAAAACCACCACATAAAATACTGAAATTTCATTTTTTTTTAAACTGTAGTTCAGGCACTGATGGACTTCATGTAAATGAACATACAAATGAGATTCATTGTTGAAATAGGGGGAAATTATATAGCTACCTTTAAATAAGAAGTGAGTATGCATTTTTCATTTGTATCTCTTCTTAAAAATCTGGTTTGGCTTCCAGATCACCAAAGATAATGTGCCAGAACAACTTGTCATCCTGCTCATACCTAGAACTTCCAGCATCCAACAGTGTGACTATGTCATTCTCTCCACTGATGTCAAAAAGGAACGGGTCTACAAGGAAAAAGTATTTTATTCTATTTTTCTTACATTGAGGAGTACACAAGGCTTTATACCATATTTTCTACAGAACATGGTGTGTGTGTATATATATGTATAGTGGCTATATGTACTTGTGTGTGTGTGTATAGTCCCTGGAAAAGTAGAATGAGTACTCTGAAGAGCTGAACTCATAACTTGATAAACATTTCTGATGTTTATACATACTAGAGTAAAATAACATGCTTTAGTCTGGAATATTCAGTTTAAGGAAACAAAATTCTTTGTCTTGTTTCTAGTATGTCTGTTACGAATTCAGTATGTGAAAAAAATCTGATGAGGGAATTAGTTACTTCTAGTAGGGTATTTGAAATAGTTTTGTTTGCAAATTAGAAAACAAAGAAGGAGTCTTATTTAGACTGGTGTCTTTTTAACTTAATTGAGAACTGCAGAGTTTCTCGCTACTCAAATGTGGGTTTGATTATAGTGACAGACTGAGTATTAGTGAATAGTTCACAGTGTATTCTAATTTGGTTGCAAAATACCTCTAACACAAACATGGTAAGTTCTTCAATTTCTCATTTATTTCACATTCTTCAAACGTAGCATGATGGTGTGAGAATTCTTTGGCACTATGCTCTTGGACATACTTGAAAATCAGCTACTACAGAGCTAAAATTCAAAGAATATATAGTAAATATCTTACTGGTAGAATTTAGGCAATTACCTATATGTACCAAAGTATTTAAGGAGGTGTTTTTCTTAATAGATTTTTAGGATGCTTCCTCTTACTGTTGCTAATTATGAATCATAGATTTAATCTGAAAATAAATTCAATTTTCTTGTAGGCAATTAAGAAAACAAAGAAGTGAAGTTTCTAATATACTGAAGGAATTAAGGCTACAAGTTAATAAAAAAACAACAAGGCTTAACATCAATGCAGAAAATATCTGGAATAGTGCTTTGAAAGGATTTAGACAGCGCAGCTTCAGTCCTACAAACACCATTGAAATAAAGTTCACTAACTGCAAGAACAGACCAAAGACAGATTCTTCTGCTGCATCAAAGCACCATTTTTTCCAAATATTAATGCTTCATCTTCAGAATTCATCATTATTTGAGGGCTCTTCTGCAAAGAACTTGTCCCTTGATTTTCAAGGTAATTAAATACTTTATCCAAAAATACTTTGAGCTGCATAACTTGAAAGGTTTTTAAACCTTCATTCAGTATGATTGTCAGTTCACGACTAGAGTCCTGGTGGATAGAAACAGTGATCTTCTTTGTTTGGTGTGTGTTGTGTGGTTGGTTTTCTCGTTTTTTTCTGGTTTTTTTTGTGAGTGCTTTGGTTTTTTGTTTGCTTTTCAATTCTAAAGGAGGACGGGGTGTAGCTGTATAATAACAACAAAAAAATGGTTTAGTTGGAAAAGTTTATGAAAGCCAAGAAGAAAAAGACTTGGAACTTTTAAATTAATGTATTTGTTCTCTACAGGTGAATTTCTTTCTTTTGTGTCACTTATTTTCCTTTCCTTAAATGTCTAGAACATTATCTCTGATGGTATGCTTTCTAAAGACCCAAAGTTAGCTTCTTTGAGCTCTTAAGCTTCAGATTTAAATGTGCATTGGATACAGTGAGGAAATTGCATCTCCTCCTAAACCTTGATAGTAGCTGAAAAGTTGAAGTAACAGAATATGGTGCTCCTATGTAAAAAATACTAGTTCTGTTGTTTCAACCATCAGAAGACAGCAAACGTCACTTGTTCCACCTCCTAAAGTAAGAAAGATTTGCATTATGAGATTATTGTTTGTTATAAAAAAAATCACACATTCTTCTGTATATATAGTAATTATTTTTTTCCATTTGCAGCTGTAAAAGAGAATCTTTATTTTGAAGCTGGTAAAATGATTGCAGTTTCTCTGGTTCACGGTGGCCCATCTCCTGGCTTCTTTTCCAAAACATTGTTCAATTGTCTTGTCTATGGTCCAGAGAATGTGAAACCAGCTTTGGAAGATGTTGCTGATGTTGATGTAGCACAAACAATAAAAATGGTAAATAAAACTAAACTGATTGGCAAATTCTTGTTTAAGTCTATATTTGGTGCTAGAGGGGCTTACTGAGTGGAACTTCAGTACAAACTAGAAAGCTTATTTTGTATAGATACATATTTATGCATGCACACATAGTAAACAAATTCCCAACTTTTCTTTTCTGCTACAGATAAAATATGCAAATAGTCTGTCCAGCCTAGAGTCTACGATACATGACTGTTACGAGTTTCTTGCTGCTGCTGGATGTTTAAGACCTGTAACAGCTTTGTGTGATAAGGATATGCTGGTGAATGACCTATTGATTCATCATGTAATCAAGAGAATTACTTCACCCTTAGAAAGGTTTGCTTTGTTTGAATTTTCAAACTTCTTGGATCTTTTTTCCTCATTGAAATACTAAATAATATGTTGCTAAAACTAACTTCCCCATCTTGTTACTTATTTTCCATTTAAACCAATGAAATGTACTGTAATTTTCAGTGGGTTAAGTAGCAACTGTTAACTAGTTAATGTCAGTTTAACTATTTCTCTACTTATCTGCCCTATTCCATATCTCCTTGGTCACATTCCTTTTTCAATCTTCTAAAGAGGGTAGATTCACAGCGTAAACTATAGCATGACCAAGACCTTTGTGCTACACAATGTGTCCAGCTTATTTTCATTTTTAATTCAGAATTGCTCAAATTTAGACTCTCTAAATTCTAGAACTGTTAAAACATATGTTCAGAATTTAAATGAGTCTTCCAGATTGTACTTAGGGAGTTTGTCTGCCATTGGAAACCGATGTTCAATAGTGTAAATTGGCCTACTTAGAAAGTAAGCACTGCATTGGAGTCTCCATGATGTGGTGATGACTTCAAAGTACTGGGAAAGCTGCAGCTGTTGACAATTTTTTTTCATTGGTCTCTGACCGTACTTCTGATTTGCATTCTTCATCTGCTCAGTAAAAAGGCATTGATTGCTAACTTTTCCAACTATAGCTGGATTTATAGTTGGCACATTTATGGTGTTACCTTTGACAATTTTCAATCAACTGAATCTCTAAGAGGTATGAAAATGAAATTTGAATGGGAGGAATTTTTTTAAAAAATTGAGATTAATTATTCTTTCAGTCTTTAATTAGGCCTTCTGTGGCATATTTTGACCAATCTGTATCATGTTTTAAAAGTAGTCATTTAAAAAGTGTATGGTAGTAAAGTTTGTTTACAGGAAAACACAGTTTTGTGCATTTTTGGAGATGGGCTTAAANCCTGAGCCTTCTCTTCTCCAGGCTCAACAGTCCTAGCTGTCTGAGCCTCTCCTCATAGGGTAATGCTGCAGCCCCTTAATCATCCTAGTGTCCCTCTGCTGGGCTCTCTCCAGTATGTCCACATGGAGTGGGGAGCCCACAACTGGATGCACTGCTCCAAGCATGGCTTTACCAGTGCTGATCCAGAGGGAAAAAGGATCACCTCTCTTGATTTACTGGCACCATGATTCCTAATGCAGCCCAGANTCTTTCAGTCTTTAATTAGGCCTTCTGTGGCATATTTTGACCAATCTGTATCATGTTTTAAAAGTAGTCATTTAAAAAGTGTATGGTAGTAAAGTTTGTTTACAGGAAAACACAGTTTTGTGCATTTTTGGAGATGGGCTTAAAATGTGCAAAAGTGAGTAGAGCAAGAATTTGCTTGTCAGTATCAAGAACTGAGAGTAAATGAAGAGTCACTTTAGCTGTTAATGTTCTACACCATTGACTTCTAGAAGTCGTCTTCTTTACCACCCCCTGCTCAATCAGGNGGAGGAAATAATAGCATGTGAACATACACAGGCTGGAGAAGCCAAGTGAGGGCTCTCTTAAGACACCTCATTTTGCAATTTAAAATGTGTTCTCAAAGGGATGTTTGTAAGAANGTCCAGACAGCTTTTAAATATCTCCAATGATGGAGACTCTACAACTTCTCTGGACAGCCTGTGTCAGTGTTCAGTCACCCTCACAGTGTACAAAAACCCAAAACCTAATGTTTCCTTATGTTCAGGTGGAACTGCCAGTGTTTCACTCTGTGCCCATCGCTTCTGGTCCTGTCACTGGGCATTGCTGAAAAAAGCCTGGCTCTTGCTTCTTAGTACAATCCCTTCAAGTACTTCTNTAAGAAAGAAATTCAGTGTGTTCTTACATAAACATTAAAAATAAACCATGCTCATACAGTCAAGTACCAGGAAATAATTTCTCTCTATCACTGGTATTTGTTTCATCTGCCCAAAAAACTCCACAGAAACACTTAGATGGTTAAAATGAGAATTAGATGCATTTTCCAAGATAAATTTTATTTTATTAACAATATTTGGAGATGGCAGGCAGGGAAACTTATGTCCAGTTTTACAGCTTTATAAAATGTACAGTACAATCAGTTATCTACTGGCTTCCTGATGAACATTTGTTTGTTTCTCTTCCCCTCGCCTAGTTTTAGGCAAGGTTTAAAAACTCTTGGTGTGCTAGAGAAAATGCAGATGTATCCGGATGAGTTCTCTAGTATATTGTGCCACAAACCTGAAAGACTTTCAGCAGAAGCTGTTTGTGATCTCTTTAAAATCCATTCCTCATCAGATGTAAATGAAGTTGATGGTGCTGATTTTTGGCTGGGTTATTTGCAAGATGTGGAAAGTAAGTAATTGTTCTCCTTTTTTTTTTCCCCTCTTTCCATGTTCAGGGTATTTAGCTGCTGGTATACATACAGGGTTTAGTTTTTAGAGTTCAGTGGGGTGAAAAAAACAAAGGTTTTGAGGTCACTGTTAGTTCCTAACTGTTCTTTCTTCCCCCTCTTTCTTACTAATTATTTCTAAAATTGTTGCCCAATTATAATCAAAATTAAGAGGGGTAAATAACTGGAAACCAGAACTCCAGTGAGGTTTTTTGTTGGTTGGTTGTTTAAAAGCAAAACACAAACACCACCAAAATAAAAAAAAAATAAAATCACATAACGTGCAGAGTGGTGGAGAAAAATCCTTTAATGCCCTCTCTTCAGCTTTGCTATGAACTTAACTGGTGTATGTCAAAAAAAAAAGATGGAAAACGGGTACGTCTCTTCTTGCAGAAGTGTGGGGTTTTTTTCTATTCACTCAAGATTTTTCAGCACTAACCCAAGTGGGTTTTTCTCACTAATTTTTTTCTTATTTGGCCATATAGCTGCGTATTTGTTCAGCGTATTAATCTGGGCTTTCCTGATTGCAGTTTTTCATTCTCCCTCTACCACTTAACATGCAGGATAATGGTTCATGTGTAATAAGCAATGAATGAAATACCTAATCATTTTTTTTTTCTTTTTAAGGTGGTGAGTCTGTAGTGACACTGGAGGATATTCTGCTGTTTGCAACAGGCTTTCTTTCTATACCGCCCGTTGGTTTTGATCCTGAACCTACTATTAAATTTTTGCATATAAAATATCCTATTGGAAACAGACTCCTTAATTGCTTAGAGCTGCCTATAACAGAGACATATGAACAGTTTAAAAAAAATATGGAGTTCACCATCAGAAATACACTAAAAGTTGCAAGAGAATAAATATTTCTGCTACCAAACTGAATGTTTGAAACATCCACTTTCTGCAGGAATGTCTGCTTGCAGATCGCTACTGTATTTTTGGACAGCATGTGCTCAGCCTTTTCTCCCAAAGATATTCTAAAAGTAGTAATTTTTAAGACAAAATAATTTTCACATTCTAATACACTTTTTATCTGCTGAACCATCTTCCTGTTGGAAGTTGGCTTTAAGAGTCCGCAATATCTTTGCAGAAGTACTTTATATGTCTACTGTTGCTGTAGACAGGTCTGAAATGTTACCAAACAGTAACACTCATTTGCCACAGGTAAGTATGTTTATAGTACTGCATACTTCAGTAACTTATTTATCAAAGTCAAATCAGGTACATTTTTGAAGATAACTGCTGTAGGGATTTCTCAGCTAAAACTGTGATGCAGTTCTTCAGTTGTTCCATGTATATTTTTTTCAGTAATTGTTTTTATATTGATGATTTGTTTATGTTTGGATGACTCCTACAAACTTAAAGTTAAGAAACTTGGAAGTTTTAGGTCATTGTGGTTAGTGCATTAAAATACAGTCAGTCTGGAGAAAAGGTACACAAAATCATGTGGCGGAAGAACAAAATCCATTTGAACTTGAGTCTCAGTTGTCAAACAAAAGTCTTTTACATTTGCATAAATTTCTGCATTCTGCTGTTATATGTTATTTTTCTAATTATGGCCAAAATAGTAAAAACTAGAAGTAAATCTTAAATATGCAACAACTGGTGTTTCAGAATGAAACACCAGTTAGACATAATGTAGTTAGACATAATGTAAAGTATGAATGTATAAGAATTTGTTGCTCATTAGAACCTGTTGCTTCATTCTTCCTGGAAGCTGCTATTTTCATGGAACTACGAACTAAAACTATTAAACTAAACTGTCAAGATTGGCAGTGCCTGACACTTTTCTAGTTTTTAGTCTAAACTCTTCCTGCTCCATTGTAGGTGCATTCTGAGCAACTTCAACTGTGTAAAATAGATTTTAATTCTGCAGTATTTGTATAAGGATCATTAAGCCATAGAAAATAAGTAGTGAAATTGTTATATAGTAACACTTTAATGTTACTAAAGCTGAAACTGAAAAGACATTCACGTAAAAGGATTTTATAAATGTATGCAGGTCTCTTTTGAAATTCCTATTTTCCCCCATCAGTTTGACCACCATTACATCCCAAACACTGGTTGTGCTATAGATGTATATATAGATATCTGTATATTTATATATATTCTCATTCAAAATATGGAAAATTAATTGTACAGTTTTTTATTAATACAGCTTGGGCTTAAGTGAAAATACAAGCAAGTTTGCTTTATTTCTTAATGCTTTGTCAAGAAAGTACATCCATGGTAAATTATACATGGATAGGTGCTTCAAAAAAAAAAGTAATTTGTTTTCAGGTTCTCATTTATGGTTCATCTTAATTAAAAATTTGTATTACTAAATGCTAATTACATAGCAGTGTACTGCAGCTCAAGAGCTGTAGAAGTGGCAGGGAAGATCCAGTAAATTTGCAGCCATGCTATAAAGGGTTAAAGAGGCAGATGTGCAATTACACAGAGCAGTTAGTAATATGCAGGTATTTTGAAAAACTGCCACAAGCTTCTCTTCCATGATCTCAGGATCCTTCTTAGATCATTCTTTTAAATCTTTTTAAACAGACCTATTTTAGTTACCGGGTGACAACAACATGGATGCCCCATTTTTATTGCTTTGTTTATTTCAAGTCTCTTAAGTACATTATTACAAGGCTTAGATCAGGCATTCTCACTGTTTTCAAATTGCTGAAACAATCTAATCTCATCAAAGGCCTGGCATTAGAAATTTAAGAGTATTTGAAATTAAGACAGGGTTAGTGGTGTCTTTCTGATTCTGAGCCAAAAGCACATTCAGGTCCCCTTTGAAGTAAGTGTATGAGCTCTAGTAAAGTGTCATTTGACTTCTTTATTTTAAACATCATACTACCAATGATTTCTGGATATTCTTCCCCTTCAGAATGGTCTCTTACCATTGCAGTGAAGGTGGTTTGTTGCGAATTTGCATAAGGATTCATCTTCTGTGTTTGTGTTTTTAAAACATAGCAATGAGTCTTCTGCAGATAGAGTATTATACTTTAAAAGTGAGCGGTATGCCCATTGCAGTATTCTTTTTTCTTGCATAGTTAGAAATAAACATCTTCTGTGATAACTATGTTGGTTTTCTGTACGGGAAGTACAGAACTTGCAGAAGTAGCAAGCAGGGTGTGGATAATTCTAAAGGACAGTTCTTGGACTTCTGGTACCTGCAGCAGCCAGGGAAATGGCTTGGAGCTTGGAACCTAATAAATAGCATTTTAAAAACTTCGAAAGAAAAATAAATAAGGTAATATGAATACAAGGCTATGAATAGCATCTGAGGTAAAAATAGGGTTCACATGATTTTCGTTTTGAATTCAGTAGTTGATAGGTTATTTGGCAGCTGTGAGAAATGTTAACTTTAAAACTATCTGCTATACAATACTATAGCAAAGCATGGAAATTTGTGAAATCTAGTCTCCCAATACTGTTTGAAAATATTTTTCTTACACAGAACTTGCTCCCATTTTCTAATACTGATATGTATACATTCAGGACAAGTTATTTTTAATTTATTGTCAGTTTGTTCATCTCTGTCTAGACATTTGAACATAATCCTTGATATGTTGTATAAGTTGTATTCCTCAATTCTTCTATGGAGAGGAACTTTCTCTCTTCTGCTTATTTTCATTTTGAATTTATATAGACCAATCTTAAATTTACTGTGTTCATTGAAAGTTCATTGAATAAGCTGAATTCCACTCCATTAAACATAGCTCTCTCTTGTCTGGAAAGTGTAAGAGCAAGGAAACTGTAAGAGCATTTTCTGTAGCTATAATGACCATTGGGTTTTTAATTGCTGTAGCAGGTCACTGAAGTGCAATGTTATCTGAAATGAAAACTACTTGATAAACTTTAACTCTAGGCACATCTGGAAATTGGGACAGTTGCCGTCTTGCAGTATTTCTGTAACACAGGATAGTAGTTGCATATACACTAGCTGTTGTGTATTAAAGACATTTTTATAGGAGTTACATCTTTTACAAGATGTCAGGGCCACAAGAGAAATATTGCCAGTTGTCTTTGGAGTTGGCCAGGACTGTGGAGTCTTGCCATCAAACTAAGCTTCCATCTGGAATTAGCATGTCAAAAAAGCTATTTATTTTTCTCTGAGTGATCATTTCTAGTAAACTCTATTAGCTTAGCATTAGTGGGTTTAGTATGGTCTCCTTAAGAAAGCACAGATAACAAAAAAACCCCACCCACAAACAGGTGGTTTAGATCTATGTTCAAAAAAACAAGGGGTAAGATTTTCTGTGGCTTGCTTTCACCCATGGCAAATGCGCTTACTAGAAAAAGCTGCTGACATTTTTAACTGTTTCATGAGTGAAATACAGTCAAAAGGAGAAAAAAAATCATATTGGCTTATACTTAAGGTCTAAAACATCTTGTGCTGCAGCTTTGACTTTTTTTCATGAAGATCTTCCATCTTGGAAGACTTGAAGATGTTAAAACATAGAGCAGCAGAGTATTAGTCATTAATTCACTCCCACATTTTGTGTATCCTTTTTGAAAACAATATTAAAAAAATCTTAATTAGAAATGAAATCTGAAGCTACAGAACATGCTTTTAGAGTTTATCTTGATTCTGTATTATATGAAAAAGCATTTTAAAGTTCAAGATTTACTTTTTTTTTTACTATGGGAATTGCCAGCTGGATAAAAGAAAAATTAAAATGCAAAAACCTCTGAAATGTCAAGTAATGTATGCAGAAAATTGTCAAAATATTAATGTTTATAAAACAATGCAAGCATCTGATTTTGTATTGCTTAATGTTCCTGTTAAACTTAGAATATTACACAAGGTAAATTTTGTAAATACTTTTAGCTCTAACTTGAACTGCAGGATCAATGCCTGAAATTTTGCATCTTCGGGAAACATCATACTTGACAGATGTAGCATCAGTGTTGAAATAATCAGGAATTGTGGGGCAATAACTGTCATGTATATGTTTAAAGTGCAATAAAGGGATAATTACTGTTGAAATAAATATAACTTCACTGTTTTCATTTCAATGATTTAATGGGGTTTAGCTCTAGAAGCATTATCATGATTTTCATACTTTTTTTTCCTCTACGCCTTCATATTGCAGCTCCAGCGTGTTTATCTAGAGAGCTTTGTCTCCAAAACTTGAGAGAGGCTTGCTGCAGAGTCTCTGTTAAGGGCACAGCTCTCAGCCTTTGCAGAGAGAGCTAAAGGCAGGTGGTGTGGTTGCTCTGTCCTCCTTGAGGAAGAGACAAGCAAACTTCACCTCCTGTCCTTTTCAATAACTGACTAAAACTCGATAACTTTATTTGTAAATAGCTGCCTGGGTTTTAAGGTCAGTCCTTTTCATGTAGCTAATCCAAGCGTCTCTGAGCTGCCCTGGTGGCACTGAAGCTGTTTTCTAGCGACCGTTGGCTATCAGTGTGAAAATTCAGTCTGATATTGCAACTTTTGCTGGGAAGAAAAAATAAAATAAAATTAAAGGTGGAAAAAAATAAATCCCAGTCCCCTCCGTTGGAAAGATCTCGACCTCTCTCAGCTGCAGAAAGACCAGACNCGCTCTGCCCGGGCGGCGGCGAGCCCAGGCCCGCAGAGACGAGGCTGCAGGTGCCGCCGTGGGTTGGAAATCGCCCACGGGGAGGGGCTATCGTGGGCCCGGGACCTGAGCGGTGCCCATCCTCCGTGGCCGTGGGGTGCGGGGTGTGCTCCCCCTCCGTTTCAGCTTCCTTTCTGCTGGAGGCAGGGATCAACGGGAAATACCGCTTAACGATGCGAAAATAAAGCCTCTGTTGTGAAGACAATACAGGAGCCTCGGGGCGTGTATCGATCCTCAGGAAACTGAGCATACGTGACTAATTATGCAGGAGGGTTTCTGTAGGTAAAGGGTCTGTTGTTCGGTCCTTCCTTGCACATTGCTGAGTCCAGAATTTATTTTATTCTCTGTCTCGATGCTTCGTGGAGCCTTGAGACCCCGCTTGAACATCCTCTTAAAAGCATTAGAGCCTATTGACTCCAGAGTCCTCGACTTCCCTTGCTTGCCGAAGTTTTTGTCAGTAGTTTGAGCTGTAATCTTGTCACCTTGACAATTGCAGTATTTTCCTGGTGTTATAGCGGATTATGGGTGTATTTATTTAACAAGAAACGTTTAAAGTCATCTGCCTTAAAACCTCAGTCTGAATCTCTGTGTTGACCTTAAGTATTTTCTGCTCTTCTTCTTTTTGTAACAGAAGTCTACTTTCTGTAATCTTATTCCAGTGGCCACTGAACATTAATAGTGCTATTTAATGTTCCTTTTAAAACCCCTTCTTTTTGAAGATAGATTTCTTCTCTTTTTCTGAGGAAGCCCAGTGTCTTTGAGCCCTTATTCTGTACAACTTTATTCTTTCTGTTGTGCTTCACTTTGTTACTTGCTTATTGCAGTCACCTGCTCTCAATTAACCCATGTTGTCTTCCATTGGGGAGGTCATTTGCAAGGAGGTATGTTGGACAACTAAAAGATACTCAGAAAAAAAAGAAACTATTATCATTTGGTGTTTCTATTACTGTGTATGTGCACCATCTCGTGTGACCTTTATCCTGGTTCATAACCAGTCAAAGCATATCACTGTGCAAGCACAGTAAAAACCTGATCCTTGCCCCAGGGAATATTCAGTCTAAACATAAATGAAATTGCAATGTAAATACAAACAGAAACCCAGAGACATGATGAGTGTCTGTCATGGTTGTTACGAGACTGATGGCTGTCTTCTTGGTAGAGAGCTTATACCAAGTTTTAATTTAAATGCTAAACTCTAGAAAGCAGTTGCTTCAGATCCAGGAGGACCAAACTACATAACCATGCAGCTTTATACAAACTTAGAAATGAAAAAATAAATAAGGAAAGGAACGTGAATAAGGAAAATGAATTAAGGAATAATTGTGTAATGTGTGGCACCTGGGGAGGAGTAACCCCAGGCACCAGCACAGATCGAGGGTTAACCTGCTGGAAAGCGGCACTGGGGAGAAGCACCTGGGACTTGTTAAGTTAACCCTGAGCCAGCAGTGGGCTCTTGAGGCCAAGAAGGCCAATGGTATCCTGGGGTGGTTTAAGAAAAGTGTGACCAGCAGCTTGAGGGAGGTTGTTCTGCTCTACTCTGCCCTTGTGAGGCCACATCTGGAGTAGTGTGCTGAGTTCTGGGGTCACCAGTTCAAGAGAGATGGAGAGTCCAGTGGAGGGCTATGAAGATGATTAGGGAACTGGAACATCTTTCTTATGAGAAAAGGCTGAGACACCTGGGGCTGTTTAACTGGGAGATTAATCCCTTATCAATGTTTATAAAAAACTAAAGGATGGGTGTCAAGAGGATGGGGCCAGTCTCTCTTCAGTGGTGCCCAGAGACAGGACAAGGGGCAATGGGCATAAACTGGAACACAGGAAGTGCTGTGTGAACATGAGGAAAAAATGCTTTAGTGTGAAGGTGATGAGCACTGGAACGGGCTGCCCAGAGGGGTTCTGGAGTCTCCTTCTCTGGAAGTTTTTAAAACTTGCCTGCATGAGGTCCTGGGCAACCTGCTGTACGTGCCCTGGTTTGGCAGGGGCATTGGACTAGATGGCTTCCAGAGGTCCCTTCTAACCCCTACCATTCTGTGCGTCTGTGAAGTGTTGGATCATTGCTAAGAAGAACTCATCATTTAGTAGTGGTGGACACAGATAAGGCTGACATGCTTGGTGCCTTCTTTACCTGAGTCTTCACCAACAAATTCTCCCAAGCCTTTGTGTCACTTTGCAGTCAATTGTGCAGTGAATCCTCTTGGAAAGTGTAAAGGAGAAGGCAAGCATAGATTTATGTATGGTAAACCATCCCTGACAAGCCTGTTTGTCTTCAGCGATAAAATGGTGAGGTTTGTAGGCAGCAGGAGAGCAGAATATGTTATTTACCTTGGCTTCAGCAAGGCTTTTGACACTATTCTTGTGTCCAAGTTAGGATGTTATGGGCTGGATGGATGGACAGATAGATAAAAAACCAGTTGGATGGTCAGGCTCAAAGGGTTGTGATTAATCAGACATACTATGCCTGGAGGCCTGTAACAACTGGAGCACCACATGGGTCTGTCCTGTTTAAAACCTCTGTCAGAGACCTGGAGGATGTGTCAAAGTGCACTTCCATTAAGTGTGCAAGTGCCGGCAAACTGGGGGAATCTGTTAATCACTCACGGGCAGAGCTACCACTCAGAGGAGCCAAGATGGGCAAGAGGAATGGGCCAGCAGCGACCTGGTGAAATTCACCAATGACAAACACAAATTCCTGCGCCTGGAAAGGAAGAATCCCTCACAGCATACAGGCTGCAGTGCAGGGGATGAGCAGACTGGAGAGCAGCTCTGATGAAAAGGCCCCCAAGAGCTCTCGGGGGACAGTGAGCTGAACATGAGCCCACAGTGTGCCCCTACATAGCAGCATCCTGGGCTGTATTTACAGGACCACAGCCAGTACATTGAGGGTTGTGACTGTGCCTCCTGCTCTGTCCCAGAAAGCCACATCTACATACCATGTCCAGTTTGTGGCTACCAGTAGAGGAAATGTGTTAATCAATTGGAGGGAATTCAGCAGAGGACCACCAAGGTAGTCAGGGGCCAGAGCACTATGAGGTAAGGCAGCAGGACAAGAGCTTGTTCTGCCTGGAGGAAAGGCAGCTTTAGTGGGCACCTAACAGCAGCTCCCCAGTGGGGGGGCATTGATCAGATGGAGCCAGGGTTCTTGTGGTGATGTATGGCAGAAGTGTGAGGGGCAGCAGGCATAAATTGAAACAAGATACTCAAATCAGTTATGAGAAAAACTTTTTCACAACAAGGACAGTCCATGCCACAGATTGTATAGTGTGGTTGTGACATCTCTGTCCCTGGAGATCTGAGTGGATGAAGCCCTGAGCAGCAGTGTAAAGTATTTTTTATTTGTGTGTGTAGTGGTGTTCCTGTGGGGTAGGAAAAGCAGCTCAGGGGAATAAAGCAAACTACAGAGTGCACTTTCAGAAGATACTGGAATTATTTTTAAGCAAACTGTGACAGAACACAGCCTATAATAATTAAGAAGAGAAACTCTTCATTTTTAGGGTTTTGCTGCTTTTACTTTTGCAGTATTCCAGAGCCCATAAATCGAGCTGATATGTGCTACTTGTCAGTCAAAGCTCAATAGAAATAATGAAACTGTGACTTACTGCATTTACATTTTATGATGGTTCTCCTCTCAAATGAAATGTATAATAAAATCCTCTCAATGCCTTTGATCTCTGTTGTTGAAGTGTAAAGAGAGTAAAGCATTATTCTGCTATATTTTCCAGTGGCTTTGAAACGTATGCTGAACTTCAATGTTCCTCCTGTTAAAAACAGCACAGGAGAACCAGTGTGGAAGGTAAGGACTATTTGATCAGGGATAGGAAAATTTTATAGTGTTCAGAAAAGTTCAGATGTTCAAATTTTAACTACCTCAAGTATCTTTATGTTATTAACTTGGACTTTGTACTACTACAAAGCGTATATTCTCTCCCTTCAACTATTTTGTTGTCTTTTTTCACTAGTTTCTTTTTTAACCTCTCTGCTTCTCCCTTTGTTTCCTCACAAATGCAGTCGGAGAAATACTGCACTTAGAATAACAAATTTCTGTCAGATTCCTGTTTCACTGGCATCTTTTCAGGAGATGAAAGTCATCTTTTTTTACCCTTTATCACTGAGTTTCTTTTCATTCTTTTTAAAATTCATTAGTAAGCACAAATGTAAGTCCATGACAAATTGGGGAATTATTATAAATGTTTATCACTTTTCAGGTTAGAGCAGTAACTCCTTAAACCTGAATTCCTTTATCCATTGTATCCTGTATTCTACAGCGTGTACTTTTTACAGCACTTTGTAAGAAGCTGTGTGTCTATTTCAGGTTCTCATTTACGACAGATTTGGCCAAGATATAATCTCTCCTTTGCTGTCAGTGAAAGAGCTGAGAGATATGGGGATCACACTGCATCTGTAAGTACTTTTAAAAAAATCAGGATTTTTTTTTTCTAAAAAGAACTTCACTTAATATTCTCCCAAGTCACAATCAAAACATTGAAAAATGCTCAGTAAACAACTTGTAAAATAAGGATTATACTCACTCTGACTTGTTCCTAAAATCAAATTGTATTATTCAGAATTAGGGAGTGGAGAGAGAATTCCAAACACTGTTCAGCTGGATTTCTTACCAAGTACAGCAGGCCCCTTCAGTTCAGAAATAAAAATTATCCAATATGAGGGTATTTTTTTATCTATGTGTATATATCCCTCTGTATTCTTGTATATTAAAATTATTTTGGCACAAACTGTTTCATGGGACAGTGTATGTTCTCTGCTTATCTTTTTACATCTAGAATTTGTCTCTTGTCAAACATACAGAATCTTAAAGTATTATTTTAGGAGATTTTCCATTTCCCTTCCTCATTTTACATTTATTTAGTTCAATGTCATTCCTTAGCTGTGGTAATAGTCATAGAGAAACTTTGATGGTATGTTTTTCAAAAGTTTATAAGCTTTTACTAAGTGAAGGCTGGAACTGGAAACACAGTTACAGTGTTGACATAGCAGAGATTTGAGAGAAATGTACAAGCACCTTGCCTTTAAGCATGAAAGGCAAGTTTAATAGTATGAGATATGCAGATGTTTCATGTCAACACTTAATACTGGTACATGCATTTTGTGGATGCAGTATTTTACTGTCTCCTGAATAATTTTTTCTCTCTATGAAGAATTGGGAAGCTTTTTGTCAGTCTTTGAATAAATGTTGGAGATGTCTACTAATATATTCAGCCAAAATTACACAAATACTAATGTTGCTATTTTTTCATGTCTTGTTCATGCTAAAAACCTAGCTAAATATAGGAAAAAAGTGTAGGAAATGTCTCTGTACAAATAAATAATTCCCCTGACTTTTATATTATACAAATCAGAGGAAGAACACACGAGTGATACATTTTTTCTTCATTTCAGGCTTTTGCATTCAGATCGGGATGCTATTCCAGATGTTCCAGCTGTTTACTTTGTAATGCCAACAGAAGAAAATATTGACAGAATGTGCCAGGTAACTTCAGTGCTTAATGTTTCAAGTGAGTGGACACAACAGAGTGCCTGAAGTAATCCTGCATTCACCTGAATATCCACTCTACATCTAGTTCTCACATCTGAACATCTTGCTTCTGTTTTTTTTATATATTAGCACATACTTGTCATAAAAATATTACCCAAACTTTTTACATTAAAAACTTCAATTTCCCAGAAAGTAGAAGGGTAAATGTGTCTTCTGTGTTTTGGAGAGAGAGTTTTGGGAGTGAAAAAAACGAGGCAGGGGCACAAATTGAAATCTAAGCTGAACACTGGCACAGATTGCTTGGGGAGTTTGTGGAGTCTCCGTCCTTGGAGATGCTCAGAACTCACCTGGACACACAGTCCTGAGCCACCGGGTCTGTTTGTTCTGAGGCAGGTGGTTGGATTAGGCTAACCTCAGTTTTTCACACTCTGGGAGGAACTGGTGCAAGGTCTACATCTTCACCAGAGCTGGGAAGAAGAGCAAAAGATGTTCTTGCCAGTGGTAAAGTGTGGAACTGTAGCTGCTGTCTGGTTAAATTTCAGTTCCTATTTTTTTTTGCACTTCCATGTTAGGTTGTTTATATCTAGTTATGTAGCCAAAACACTGCATACAGGGCTGTGTGAACAACAGCTAAGCACTTCTGAAAATTCACTTGGACTGCGGATAATTGGAATGTTACATGGTACAAGTGTGAATGTTTAATTAGCCAGCAATATATTAGTACTTATTCAGGAAAAAGGCTGTGGTTTTCCTCCCTTTTAGGATCTTCGAAACCAGCTTTATGAATCTTATTATTTAAACTTTATTTCTGCCATTTCAAGAAGTAAACTGGAAGATATTGCAAACGCTGCCATAGGTGCTAATGCAGTAGCTCAAGTGGCTAAGGTAAGAAAATCCTTCAGTCTCTGATGTTAAAGATGCTACTGTTACAGGTGTTTCTGCATTCTCATTTTGCCTTTTCAGTGCCATACACAGCTTTCCTGACTGAATCACAGACAAAAAGAATGTTTAGCTAGATTCAGTGTTGGGCATAGATTAACTGGGGGAATAAAGGGAATCTACAGTCGTCTCAGTAACACAGCTTAGTATTGTGCTTTAGATCATCAAAAGTCCAAGTGCTGCAAGACTTTTCTGCTGAATGGTAAGAAGAGAAATATGGTGGTGTGGGAGTATTCCCAGTCTCATCAGATCAATGAGTGCACCCAGTGTATGTGTCATGGGATGGGGTGTATTTATTTATTTTTTATTTAGCTCCTAAATCCAGAAGTGCGGTATGAGAGCAGTTGTCATTCTAAGCTGACACTTAGGCAGTGTACTGTAGAGGTGGATGTTTCATACATCCACACTGTTACTCAGTACATTTCTATACCTTTATGATTTAAAGGCAGGTGTCACATATGTACCCTCTTAGTTTGGTTGAATGCCTGTACCAAACCCTGCAAATTATTAACTAATTATTTTCCCATATACTTAAATACACCCACTCTTTCTCACTTCTCTTAGGGAATACTGCTGGCATGACAGAAAGAAACTTGTGAAATTAATGGAAAACTACTAGTATTGTTTAAACCCAAGGTCTTCAGCAGGATTAAATTGGTGTAGCATTGTGAATTAACTTTCTTAAATCTGTTTTTCTGTTGCAGTGTCCCATTAACACTTTATACTGTAGAACAGTTTAATTTTATTTATTTTCCTGCATGTGCAGGTATATTACAGAAAAACTAGAATTTGTGAGCTGTAATCTCTTACTGTGTAGATGTTGCCCTCTTTCTCCTGCCTGAGAGTTTAGCACTGTTTATGTTGTAGTCCTTCATATTAATAAAAAATAAATGTCTTATTTTATATTGTCCTCCATATGTGATTTTCAGTGATGAATGGCTACTAAAAATTTTTTTCACTGAAATACTTGGATTGTTTTCTTTTAAAAGTTTTCAGGTTCTCTGTTGTTTTGTGTTGTCACTCAGTCCTTACACGGGCTTTTTAACTCATACATTGTATCTTGCATTTCTTTCTTTTAATAGTTCTGTAAAAGATGCAAAAAGAAGTAGCAATAAATCACAGATAGGTTTCTTTCATGCTTCACTCTGGACTGTTCTAACCATTATTCCTTGATTTCTAGGTGTTTGATCAATATCTTAATTTTATTACTTTAGAAGATGACATGTTTGTATTATGTAACCAAAACAAAGAACTTGTTTCATATCGTGGTAAGTAAAGTTTGTATACAAATTATTCTGTAATGTCTATAAAGTTGAAGTTTACATTTGAAGTTGTAGCTAATACCCACTGTAGTTCCCTCATCTTCTCCTCCTTTATATCAGAAACAGCTGCAGAGTGTTGATCTTATTCCATAGAAAATACCATCTCATTTGTGATATTTACAAATCCAGTGCAAGGGAAGCAGCAGAAGTGTGTAAGTCAAAGGCAAGATAGCTCTTTTTTTTTGCAGCAGCTCCCCTACTTTAATGTAGTCACAGTGTCTGTGCACAGTGTCACAATGTTAATTTCTGATTTATTTGGATGCACAAAATACTTTCTAGTGATCAGGTAGAGATGGGAAGTCTCTGTGTGCCTGACATTTAGCAGTGAGATTCGTGCATGTTAGACAAAATTAGAAGGTATTGACAGTATGCACAGAACTGGAACATCATCAATGAGTACCTTAAGCAAAATAATAGAGAGGGAATTAAATTCTAAAACTGAGATGGGCAAAGGAGTAAAAATGTTTCCCTCCTGTAAACTGGGAGACCATTAGTTGGGGATAATTACAGAGTGATAGCCCCAGTTAATTTCAAAGCTTGGTCAGAAAAATACAGATATTTGGAACAGTCTACCTTCTTGGTGCTGATATTTCACAAACTTGAACTCAGAATGAAAAAAGTCCTCAGGGGGGCACTTCTATTGCTGCTGTCACCTTAGCAGCCCAGTAAAAAGTTTGACTTATAAAGTATAGCTGCTGATAGAAATTGCTAATATAATTCCTCTCTCTAAAGTTCTTAGAGAACAAAAGCTGGGTTAAAAAAACACCTGTAAAGTTAGAGAATGATTATGGCTGGCCATGCATAAATTTTGGATGGAAGGCTTTGAAGAGCTTTCAGAGCTTTGAAGTTCATTTTTGAAGAAAGAGTATTACAGGTAATCATGTGAGGTAAAGTGAAACAAATGAGGATGGGATTTATGGAATGAGCCCTGAGATAGTCCTTGACTTGAGACCTGTAATAAGATTAGGTGTGATGTTTCCTGTTTACTATTATATTCTTGTCAGTGTTAATTATTTAGCAGAAATGTTGTTACTTGTCTCTTGCTCTGACCTAAAGATGTGAGGGAAATCTTCCTATCTGTAATGTGAGATGTTTTAGAATTGGGGAATTCTCTCTTAAACCAGAGACTGACAGAAAATACAATTTTTTTAAAAAAGGAAAAAAAGAAAAGGAATCTCCATTACAAGAGGTAGGATTTAGCATCTTTAGAGTCTTCAAATACTGAAAACTGCATGCTGCAATTCTCTTTAAATTATACAAGTAATTCTTGAGGAGTTTATATCTGAAAATGATTTCCAGTGGGTGCCTGTTTCTATTCCATATTGTGGTTCTCTGGGAGGTTTTTAGTGATGTAATACTAACACAGTCCAGAAGTTACAGTATGTGTTGTCAGAGATAATTGGAAAAGATCAGGTAGTTTGACCTTATGCAGTGAGCAACAATTTCATTCTCCCAATTTGTTGCTCAAAAAAAAAAAGAAAAAAGGGAGAAAAAACTAATGGATGTGCTAAGAGAGGCATTTCACAATCACATCTCTTCTGCAACAAAAGCTGTTGGCTCATAGCAGCCTTTAGGTAAGAAGAGTATTGCTTTCTCAGTGTTAATGTGCCATAAACTTCTTTAACTCTGCTCTTAACTCTTTCCCCACTGTTTTAGCCATTAACCGACCAGATGTCACGGACACAGAAATGGAAACTATAATGGACACTATTGTTGACAGTCTCTTCTGTTTTTTTGTTACACTTGGTAAGTTTTCAAATTCTCGGATATTTTCCATGTTTTCCTTTTAGAAAAGATCCATATTCAATGAGATACCTGCAAGTTTAGTGACTTCATACAGCAAATTAAATATAGAATTAGATCTGTGACAGTAATAGTTCATGGGGTGGGTTAATGATCTTGTTCAAATCACTGCTGTACATGAGTGCAAAAAGTAGTAAGGGTGTCCTACATGGGAGCTGAGTCTTAGTCTTCAGTGTCAATGGGAAAAGAATGCTGCAATACAGAGGTTTGGGTGCACAGTTTTTATGAAATCCTAGTCTGAGATGAAGATCAGTAGAGTTTGAGTTTGGATTTGTAGCTCTCAGAAAAAAAAAACCTCAAACACTCAAATTGTAACTGGTGCATTGTGGTAGTATTACAGTACTTACTGTTGTTTTCAAAGGACTTCTAACTTGTTGGAATTACCTTTTAATACTTCTGTATGTGATAGTTTCTCCTCCACAATACATTAGCTGTCTTACTAGTACAAACTGTACTACCCATAAATTCCTATATGAAGCATTCATTTACTTTTGTAAAACTTTATTTAATATTTCTATCTAACATCTTTTGGTCCATAAAGACTGAAAAAGACAAATTTAATGCAAGTTTTTATTGTCTGCCTGCAAAAATTAATCTCACAATGTTACTACAAATGCTGCTTATGAAAAGTACACTAATTTGTAATCTGAAAATTATAATGCTCATAGAAGTCAATATATCTTTTTTTAGGAGCTATCCCTATAATCAGATGCTCAAGAGGAACAGCAGCTGAAATGGTGGCAGTGGTAAGAAGCTATTTTCTGAACAATTATCATTTTAACATTTTCTTAACACTTTGTTTACTTTTCTCAGTGCTAGGCAGAGATCCAGTGTCATTGAATCCTTTTCCTTAGGAAGGAGATAAAAGTGGACAGTAGATACACCAGTTTTCCTTTCTGAAACTCAGCTGTAGAAACTGTAATATAATGGAATCAGCTTGTGAGAAATTTAAACATCAATAATCATTCCTAATCTAGAGTTCATAAGTATTTTCTGACAAGTATTGTATGTACAAACATTAAGCTGTATCTACACAGTTTAAAAAGTGGCTTGAGGTTTTCTGTGTGTCTTAGTAAGGAATTTTTATCTGTCTTACTGGGAAACCCCATAAGTAAAGACATTTCTACTCTATCAAACTAAACTGGTAGTGAACTTGATCATCAGTTAGGGATGCAATTACCAAACTAAATCATGAGTAAAAATCCCTACAGCACTGTCATCATTAGGAAGGACTGTGCTTCATTTCTTCTGGTTTCCTCACTTGTTTCTTTGCTGCTGAAGCCTTCATACTGGTTAAACCAAAGTGTTCAGTTTGCATGCATTCATAGTGAGGGCAATCTGATTTTTATTAAACAGCGTGGCAGTGTCTGACAGCCCAGTTTGCTGCTTCTGTTGTGGTTCCCTCTTGGTGCTTCCTACCAGTATTTTCTGTTGGCATGTTTAGGGAGAGGGTGCTAATGGCCTGGGAGAAGATTAGTGGACATAATGGCAAGATCTTCTGTGTAGTCTTGGACATAGATGTAAATGCTGGAGGGAGAAAACAGAAGGAAGAGATTTCTCTCTTTCTTGTGTGCAGTGGATCTAGAATTCCTGCAGCTAAGACATTTATAAACTACCAAACCAGCACAATAAATCTTTAAAAGCTGATCATATAAAGAGGTTGGGGAATCAGTGGTTTGTTAAAAGCTCTTCTTTTTTTTAACCCCTTCAGAAATTAGATAAGAAGCTCAGAGAGAATCTAAGAGATGCCAGAAACAGTCTTTTTACAGGTGACACACTTGGAGCTGGCCAGTTCAGGTATGGTGTTAATAATAACTATGTATTTTTATTTTTCATATTTGATTGTTTGAATCCTCTCATATACACTGTAACTTAACCATCACATTTTCTATAGGGTTAATGTACTTAAGGGAAGTGGTGGCAATAATGTTCTGTCAATTCACAGCCTTCTCATCTTTGCTGTAAGTTTTTTTATGTAGCCATAACCCAAGACATTTAGGCATGTCTGCATTCTTTTTCCACAAAAANATTCACAGCCTTCTCATCTTTGCTATAAGTTTTTTATGTAGCCATAACCCATTCTTTTTCCACAAAATTGAGTACTGATGGAATTACCAGAATGTATCTCAGAAGTTCTTATTTTTGTTTTTATGGACTTCATATAAAAACAAAGAGAAAAATGAATTAAAAACCCTCAAGAGAGATTTTATATTTGAGGTTCATAATGGGGATTAAGGTCAAATGTTACCCACTCAGACAGTTGTTTGGAAGTCAAGTGGGTATCCACACATAGAGGTATTAGATGATACCTAAAAAGCTAGTTACTCTTTAGGGTTTGACTTCTAGTCAATATTGATGCATTGGTAATATCACTTAGTACAAAATAAAATAATATTTTAGCATTACTGAGACAGTGATTCATGAAATCTATGGCAATGATTAACCCCAGATGCTTTTGGGGAAGGCTGAAGAAACTCCTCAGTGGGCAGTTTGGCTTTTACCTTGAAATATGGTGTAGAAAGTGGCTGATACTACTCAGGATGTTATGAAGTGTTTTAAACAGATTTAAAGTAGTACTAATACAGTGTCATCTTTGCAGCTTCCAAAGGCCCCTTTTAGTCCTTGTTGACAGAAACATAGATTTAGCAACTCCTCTACATCACACCTGGACATACCAAGCTTTAGTGCATGATGTTCTGGTAAGAATAAATCTGATTTTGTTACCAAAACTTTTTTTTTTTTCACTCAGTGTGTTATTAAGCTTAATACCAGACTTTCTCTTAATCCAGAATGTGTTTTGTCTGTTATATTTGGAAGTTGTTTAGTAAAAAATAACTTGGAAGATTTTCTCTGGAATGTTTGTTTAGCAATAACTTCTAAAATGATTAAACAGTTGAAATCTCAGTATCAGAAGATAGCTAATTCAGCAACCCTAGCTTTTTCTTCAGTACTTAATGATATTTTCTGTTACATAAACTACAATATCCACTAAGTGCAATTCATTTTTGAAAAAGAAATGCTTTTAATCCATTTTAAACCAATTTTAGTACTAGTTTGAATTTCTGAAAATACTTAGTTCTGTTTTCCTCCACCAGATGGTGTAGGTGTTCATTATAGAAATACCAAGTGTTCTGTGACCATACTTGAGGAATCCAATACAGATTTTTTTGAGGAATTTTTTTGGAAATTCACATTGCCTTAAATTACTTTTATTTCCTTAAGTTTATTTCCTAAAGCCAGTAGTAGAAATGTACTTGAATGAAAGCAAATGTTACTTACCTATGACTTATATGTATGTAGTTATGGAGTAAATAAGCAAGAATAATTGCTCTCTGGGGGCATTTTTGTACTGTTACTCATGCAAATCTTTTCAATATCTTTGAGAAATATTTTGGTTTTATTCTTGAGACTGGTAGAGGAATACATAAAACAAGCACATGCACATATGTATTTGTGTACAAAGTTCATTGTGAACCTTATGATCATGCATACAGTGCTGTCCAGAAAATTGCATTGCTGTGGTGAATGTAATTTAGCACTAATGGGGTGGTTTAGGACACTTCAGAATTCTATTTTATGTAATTCATTCCCCATGAAAAGTCTCTTACTCTTAAACTTACAGGTATTTTTTACAAATAAACAATTTTTTGGCCTGGTTTCTTTAGGAAGGGCATATATGAAAAGAACACAGTTACAGTAACTGATGAAATGTCTAGAGACTTGTGGATGGAAGTCCTGAGTTTCTACAGGTGTCTTGAAAATCAGTGAAAGAGAAGGGGGTGGAAACCTGAATTAGAATTTTTACAGGTGTAAGTGCTATAAAGGACAACTGGTGCTACAAATACAGAGAGGTATTAGAGTAACACTGGAAGAATGATTTGTTTGAGGATCCTCGGATGTTTATCTGCACTGCATCAGGCTGCAGCATTTTCTCTGGACAACTTGTTAAATGTTGCATCTAATTTTTAAGTGGTTGATAGGATTTTGAATTTTTCTAATGAATCTGTAACCAAGTGGGCTGGGATTCCATGTCAAGGACAAAAGTTTAATTTCAAAACCAGTCAAGTTATTCACCTTAAAGGAAAGCACGCCAGGTTCTTCATGTAGTGAGTATAATATTTCATGAAATAACCACAGTAGCCTTTTAAAAGGCCATAGATTGTAACTGTGAAAGTGTTACCAGGGTGATGATTATGTAAACTGTACTTTCAAATAAAATTGTTTTTCATTTAAGCTCTCAGTTGCAATAGTCCAGGAATTTTGTGGGGTATTGAACTGAGTGCTAACCCAGCCACCAAGTTGTGTGCTGCATCCATTTCGATTGTAACGGTGGTGTTTCTGCACATAAACAGCCTTGTATGAAGAGATTCCCATCCTGAATGAAAAACTTTTCAGGAGTGGATGCAGAAAAATGGAGGGCATGGATAGAAAGCCTTATAAAAACAAAACGGGGAGGTGAGAGGATCAGTAAGAATCACTTTTGTGAAACAACTTGTAAATGCCAAAACTAACTTGGAAACTCGGGTTACTGGTGAGTTAAATTGAGCCAATGTGTGTATCTTCATTGGAAACTACAGCTGAATTTGCAATCAAATGGTTTTATTTTCCCTTCAGGTTTCAAAAATACTCTTTTTTTGCTGAAACATTAAATATATCTTTTAAGATGGGGTTTGGGGTCATTTGTTTCTATTCTGGCATGGACCATTTATTGTGTTCATTTTAAATATGAACTCTGCCAGGGGATAGCTGGAAACATTAAAAAAAAAATAAATTACTATTTTACTTACAGTGATCTAGTTCTATATACTGTAATGAGCTTAAAGTGGAGTTTTATGTCTGGAAAAAAAGATCTTTATCATAATTGCCAAGCAAAGACACCTTTGAAACTTTAAGTGTTCTTGAAGAGAGTTAGAATATGGTCAGCAAGTGGAGTATTTGTTGCTCTCTGTTGGAAGTCAGAAGGGAATATGTATGCTGTAGAAAACACAGAGCTGTCCTTGGCAAAAGTAGTGGGGCAAAGAAGGAGAAGACATACAGGGAGCAGTGTGTGGACATACTGCATGAGCACAAACAACTGTGTCATTTAGCAAAAAGATGTCATTTCTAGGTTTATGCAGCTGTGGAAGAGAAGCTGTATGGTGAAACAGCAGCTTTGTTTTGGACTGTTGCATTATTGTGCACTCACTACTTCAGTAGTGTTTAAAAAAAGTAGGGAGAATCTGTGAAGGTGTAGCTAAATAATCCTCAGGGTGAGCAATCCTGTTGCTTAAGTCAGGAGCTTCTTTGTAGCTTTGATACATTTGCTGTGGTGGGTAAGTGAAACTCAGCCATAGCAACATCTTTGTTTGCAACAGAAACTTCTGTTACTTTAAAGTTTTGGTCATTTGTTAGAACTCAGTTATTGCTAAATAATTTATTTTCTGTACAGAGAACAGTGTTCAGAGTTCAGTGTCAGAAGATTGCTTGCATATGAGAAAATCAGATGTCTTTGCTTAACATTTGTTGCTTTGTTTGGTGTTTCTTCCGTGTGAGTAATTTTGGAGTTCCTAAACTGCTGTTATTATCTAGTCCATTAGAAAGCTGTTTCCTGCCCTCTTATGGATTCTGATAAATAGTTAATAATTTTACAGAAAATACTGTAGAAGCTAATCATCTGAGTATAAAAGACTGATTAAATAATTAAAAGCCACTAAATATTTACGTAAGATTCCTCCTTTTCAGGATTTCCATTTGAACAGGGTTAACTTGGAGGAATCTGCAGGAATGGAAAGTTCTCCAGCAGGTGCTAGACCTAAGAAAAAAAATAAGAAGTCCTATGATCTAACTGCATCTGATAAATTCTGGCAAAAGCATAAGGGCAGGTAAGCTGCATAAGTTCAGATTTTGTATTAATTCAGTCAGGATAAATTCTAAGTATTTTTCATATTATGGTAGTTCTGTTTTTAAGCTTCTTTGAAAATATTTTTTAAGTTTTGGGGTTTTTTTTAGGGAATGATCATTGGCAGTATTCATTGTCCACCATAATTGTACATTAGCTCTTTGTTACAGAGCACAAAAATCTTCATGTCAAAATTCTCTGCAAGTATCTAAAGCAGTGAATAGATCTTAGAAATTTTAAGTAAACCTGGAGTAAGATGTCATTATTTTCACTGGTTTAATACTGCTGCATGATTTGTGTACTGATATTTCTGAAAACATTTTCATGAGCATCATGATCATGCAAGTGACCTGGTTTTAGCTTTTTGAGGAGTTGATTTAACTGAGCATAATGCAGAGTATTGCATTAGTCCTTTTCCAGAGGTAGCTGAGTCAGTTCAGCAAGAACTGGAATCCTACAGAGCCCAAGAAGATGAAGTCAAAAGACTTAAAAGTATCATGGTAAGTTTTATCACCTACCTGTGCTTTATATAAAGCATAATAGGACTTGTAGCAATGCTTAGCCCTCTGTAGTCACCCCCACACACAAAAATCTCCAGCACATGCTGAATTTTGGGCATAATACAATCTTAAGTACAGTATTTCATGAGAAGGTTCAATTATTTGCATCCATTGGTGTTACATTTATATAACTTCCATAATAACTAAAACACAATCCAGAAATTAATTCCATTATGAGAAAATAGGTTCTAAATACACTGACTGTATTTGCACGTGTGATCTCTTTATTTACTATGACTTTTTCTTCCTCTTTCCAAACGCTTCCTCAAAACCCAGGGCATAGAGGGGGAGGATGAAGGAGCAATAAGTATGCTTTCTGATAATACAGCTAAGCTCACTTCAGCAGTCAGGTAAGTAATCAATAGTGCATTATTGTTGAATTAATTGGGAACTATTCCTAATTCCTTCTGTCATTTCACTTTTAAAATCCTTTGAAATAAATAGCTTTAAAAGTTGACTTAAATGCTTAGTAATTCAGGTAAAGGTTAATGCAATGTTGTAGACAAGAATTTGCACATGTAAAATCCACAGCATGTGTGTGTGAGCCCTCCACACTCTTGACTGCATCAGAGGTTTGCTTACACTTCTATCAGAAAAGCCCAACTACCTACATCTGCACTGCTTCCTTAAAAAAACTGTTAGTGAAATCTACTTTCTGAAGCATCTGCTATCCTTGCACAGTGTGTACTTCATTACATTTTGATTAATGTAGTTTCTGTAACATCTTTAGGCAAGATTATAGTTATTAAGAACTCTACATGGGAAATAAATTCTCCTGCTCTTGGAGACCTAGCCACCATGGATGACACTGAAAGTCTTGAGATTTACACTTTTTCATCATTGTGTATCTATTTTTCATTCCACTGATGTGTTGGAGAAGGGAGGTGTTCAGTTTGCTGTCTTTTGTTTTTTGCTAAGACTCAGTTCAGAAGGAAAAAGGATTCATAATTATTCTGAGGAGAGATGGCATGGTACACCCAGCATACTATGGAATCCAGCATGTCTGCATTAGTTAGTTTTTGTGAGTTTCAGAAGTTGTTTTGTATGCAATGCCCTGGTTACAGTTTCATTGGAATTACAGAGGAGGTGTGATGGATCACAGTTTCAAAGAAACAAGCAGATGTTTCCAAGCTCCCCTTATTAAAAAAAAAATAAAGTTTTTTTACTTCTCAGGAGCATGGTTTTCAGGTTGGAGAGCAAGGAATGAAAGTGACAAGCATCTAAAGCTTTAAGCTTTGGAATATCTATTAGTAATTAAAAGCCTGGGGTTCTAACATAGAGGATCTCCTGTCTTTTTTGCTTCCTTTCTTTTTTTTAAGTGCAGTCCTTTAACAAAGGCATTACTGATCACTTTCCAGCCATAGGGACATTAATGGCCAGCCTTGATAGGTAACGTTCATTTTATAATTGCTTAAAGGAGGAAAGAAAGTATGCTTGCTTAGCTTCATGGTTCTTCAGGACATAGTCAGTGTCATTAAGTGCATTCTCATCCACTTTAGGGTCTGTCCAACTGTAAGGCACTGACCTTCCAGGGTGCTTTTGAATGTGGAAGTGCATAGACCCTGAGCAGTCTGTTACACACGTGATGCCCAAGTGCCAACAGTGAAAATCACATAGATCAAAACACCTTCAGTAACAAATGTTCTACGAAGTAAACTTAACCATTCAATTTCCCACTTCACAAAATAAAAGATTTCAGTCACGAATCCTGCACAGAGAATTGTGTTCTCTGGAGACACACCTGTGACAGATTCCAGGACATCCAGAAGTTCTGTTTATTTGAGAGATATTATTTAATATTATTTGATAATTATTTGACAAGTATTCTTTTTTGGCAGATACTGACACTTTTAAATGAATCAGACATGAACTAAACATTGATTATATGAGCCATAATTCTAGAAGATTATTTGTTTAAGTAAGCAAGGCATATATCTGTTGTTAGTCACAAGCTTTCAACAGAAATATTAATTCACCAGCATTAAGTGTATTTTTTGCTGCTCAGGGTAAAAACTCTGTTTACTACATTGCACATGGATAACACCCTTCTGTTACAAGAATCATTGCACCTGTATGTTCTATCTTCCTGTTTCAATCCTACTGTATTGTGTAGTTTTAGATTTCAATAATATGTAAAGGTCCCTTCCTGCCCAGACTGTTCTATGATTCTATACTTTTTTTGTGCCACCTGTATGCAGTACACAATTCAACTAACCGTGTCACTTGGCATGTTAGTTTGTATTTAATCTCTTCAGCTCTCTTCCAGAACTCCTGGAAAAGAAGAGGCTCATTGACCTTCATACAAACGTTGCAACAGCCGTTTTGGAGCATATAAAGGTATGATTGCTCTCCAGCCTCAGTTTGCTACCCATAGTGCTCTTTACCTGGAGAAATGTATTTGAGCAGGTGGAGTAAGATAAAAAAGAGATCCTCCTCAACTGTGCTGCCTTTTACAGAAATCACTGTATGATGATACTTAGTATTGAAGGGTGAAAGGGGGTGAATTTAGTTCTGTCTCTGCATGGAAAGTGAAGTAAAAGTCCATTTTTTTCTTACCAGAATTTACTCATATACTGTCATTTTTTTTATGATGGCCACAACCTTTATTGTGAGTTGAAATCTTCTAAAATAAGATACTGATGGAAGTGGTTTAGTTACTTTAGAAATGTGTCACGGCAACTTCCGACTTCAGTCTAAGCAATTTTCTGTTCTGTGTTTATCAGAAGGGTGCTGTTTACTGTTCACAAATGAAAATGATACCCAGCAGTGTGGCAATAGTGATGCAAGTTACTAAACTGGTCTTTCCAGTCTGCTAGATGTCTTGTGCATAATTTAAGCACTTCAGAAGGATGATTGTCCTCTTTTCTCTCTGAAGTCTGCTGCTCTTGTATCAGGGAACTTGCAGATGGTTTCAGTATCAAGCAGGATAACCTGGAAGATGGATCTGTTCTCACAGGATAACAGAAATTATAGATGAGGCTTTCAGAAACACTGAAATTCTTTTTATCAAAGTGATTTAAGCACCAAGTGTCAATGGAAATCAATAGTTAGAAAATTTTACCCCATGCTATTTATAACTCTTGGAAGGCTTTGTGTTTGGAAGCTAACTTTAGCATTTGTAAAGTACATAAGGTCTGTCCTCAGTTACTGCTGCTACTGAATTTTTTTAAACTAGGTACTATAAATGAACAAAGGATTCACTCTGAATTTTAATGAATACATAAATTTTGCATATTTATAAAATAGTGGAAGAGATGTTAATGTGTCTCTATGTTTGGCTCATTACTGTAGCTTATATGCTAATTGAAATACTTTTGATTATTAAGCATGTCAATTTTCATAGCTGACAATTTAAAAATAGTACATTAATACAGTAAGAAAACCTAGAAATTGACAATGTCAATATTTTATCTGATGCCTTGTCTATGAAAACACTTCTCTAAGAAAGGTACTGAGATGGTAATGGCAGTAGTGCTGTTAGTTGAACTGAAGCTAGGTTTTAGAGCAAGAAGTGGAATAGCAATAACATCAGTTTTGATCACCAGTGTCCTTCTGGCAGTGGACTGGAGTCAGAGGTGCTTGTTTGTTCTGTTGGGTGTCACTGACACACTTTTCAGTGTGAGGTGAAAGGAATTCCCTTCAGGTCCCTCTGCTATAGCACTCTGCTAGCCCTTGGGCTGTCTCTGTTCCCAGGGAGCCCTTTAGAGAGTTCCCATGGAGTGATGATGCATTTCTCCATCAAAGATTCTGAATTCTGCTCTTACTCTGCTTAGGCTCCTTACCTTCTTATTGTATAGCTGTCAGAGAAGATTGTGAGATAAATGGGCATGCAATTTATTATTGATTTTATCAATATATTGATATATACAGCTGTATCATCTTTTATTTGACCTTAGAAAGAATCACTTCCTTCAGCTCCAGACTTTTAGGAAACTACGTTAAACTCAAACTAATGCAGGAGCACTTTTCTTTCTGTTGGAATTAATTGCACTAAAGCCATTTCACTGGATGATGGCAAAGTTTTTCCAACTGCTTGGTCCTGTCCACTTTTTCCCCTCTTTTCACTGTCCAGCATCACAAAAAGTATCTTTCTGTTGGAAGCTGTGGAATTTTAATGTGCAGAACAATTTGCTGCCTAATGGATTCCTCCCAAGTACTCAAAAAAGCAACATCTCAGACAGTACTTGTACAAGAAATGATGATGGCACCTTAAGGCTGAGATTAATGGGTTTTATATACAGTTAAATGATTAAACCAGGTTAGGATAAGAGATGGGGGTTCTGGCAAGTTGCCCAGTCACTGGGGAGCTGGTGAGGTACTATGCACTTCTTCAGGTTACTACATTTTCACTTTAAAAATAATTTGGAAGCACATTCATACTTTGAAGTAGACTACTTGCATTGCCCATTATGGTGTTTTATTTCTATGTTAAATATTTGAGCATTTTTCCTCACTACATACATGAGGATCAGTGCAAAGAATGCTACAAGACCTGTTTTGGATATACTAAATTAATTTAATTTTTCCTGTGGTCATATTTTAGTGTTCAGTTTACAGCTGCTTCCCACATTCTCTTGGATCATTTTCTAAGACACAGCAAGAGGAAACCAGAAATCAATCACATACGTAGGGGTCCTGGCAGTTTTCTGGCACATCCTAAGTTTCTAGTGAAATAATGGAAAAAATGCATCACTTTTTTCACAAAGTGGGCCACCAAGTATTTATTGTCAGTGCTTAGAACAAATACATCCTTGTTTTGCACTGATTGTTTTTTCTCTGAAGAAGCTGGTGACTAATGAACTGTACCCAGCAGACAGAGTTAGGACTGGATTTGTGCATATCTTTCTAGCTGCTTTTGTTTTCAGTAATACCTATCTTTGCATGTCGTTGTACTGTGAACAGTAGGATTACTGAAGTTATGTTAAATAGAGACATATACAGAGGTGTACACACACACTTTTCTAAAATGGTTAATGGGATAGGGTGGATTAGACAACATTTTGGCAGAATTCTGTGCATACGAATTTAAGGAGCAGATTTTGATGTGAGTTACTACCTTAGATTACTCACACTTGGGTTTTAGGGTTGGTTTTTTTTGATTCCTACATAATTTTCTTATCACGTGTCTCTGATTTTGCTTTATTTCAAGGCCTGATACATTGAATGACTGCATTAGTAGGATTGCCAGTAGCCTTTCAAATTATCAAATTCCTATTTTGTAAGGGAATTTCACTGGACTTTTTTGTCTTGCTCATGAACAGAAATGGTACGTCTGTGAAATAAATGTGATGGTGGTCCAGGCTGTGTTTTCTGTTTTCTATCTGAACTAATCACTAACTTTCCAGTAAACAACAGCCTTTTCCTGAGCTCAGTTACAGTGACCTTCCCTCCATCATGCTGGGCAGTTCAAAGGGAGCTGCCTGTAGGTGCCACTTCCAGCTTATTCTCGTTGTTTCTCTTCCTCTTGATAGGAGAACACTTTAAATACCCGACCAACCTCAGTCATTCTGGGGGCTGTTATTTCTGGTTCTTTTCTGTCAGTATCTTTGAGAAATTCCTCCCTATGATTTCTTAGAAAAAATGGTTTCTTCTGTATGTTCTCTCTCTCTAAAAGGAAGAACCTTTGTACCATAAAGAGGATGGGAGAGCCTCCTGTGAGTCCTTACAAAAGTGACCCTCTAAGAGATTTCAGTGGATCCTGTTTCCACTTCCCTGCTTAAAAAAAGGAGTTTTGCATTCAGTTTGGAATATAGTGCTCAGGTTGAGGTTCCCATAATAATTTTCCCTAAAATACGTTTGGGCTTACGAACAGCCTGTTCCTAAATATGCTGAGTTGAAAGCTTTCACAAATACATTGAAATAAAGAAGAGAAAGAAAGCTGAAATGTAGCACTTTAACTGCAATATAAATCCTGTCCTGAATCCACAGCCAGATGGGCCTCCTGAACGAGGCTGGTGTGGAACAAGATGTCATCATAGGCAACTAAAAGCAGGAGACAGAAAGGGAATAACTGTGAAAGTTGGTATGCATCTTGTTTTTTTATTGGGCTTTATTATTATTTTTACTCACCTTGTTTGCCAGTTTGTACCCATAAAAACCTCCTCTTTGCTCTCTTTTTTATTGAATCCACGGGATTGTTTAGCTCCTATTCCCCAGCTTTTCCTCTTGGCATTCCTGTGAGTTTGCCATTGAGTGAGCAAAATTGCACTTACGTAATGATGGGACATCTGCTTCTTATCAGCACTTCTTAGACAAGTGGGCTCTTGGAGAAGCAGCTGTCTCACTGATGTGGTGAATCTGGGAAATCTGTCAGAAGGTAGCAAGCAGTGTTCAAGGCTATTCAGCAATCTATGAAATGTGATCAGGTGTCCATCTGATTGCTAGTGTAGCCAGGATAAGATGCTAATTAGTATCTTCACTAGTAACTTTTGATAGTTACCTAGAGAAGAAGCAGCTAGATAGACTTGCTGTATTGGTCCATCTCTTTAGTTCATGTTTTTTCACATCAAAAAGAGAGTTTTGAACATTTTATGTTGTTGCTTAACCTCTGATGTCCCTGTTATGGGTAGAAATAAAGGACCTGACGTTTCAGGATTTTCAGTTTGTTTCTCTATTTTTTTTCCCCCAAAGAGTGCTAAGTAATTGTCCAAAGAGAGTGTATCTGTGCCATTAATGGTTCAGTTGAGGCTCAAAGTGTAGGAAATACCTGCAACCAGTGAGTTTTCTCTGCTGTGGTTAGTCTGGTTCAGCAGTCTCAGTCATAAAGTTGGACATAATTGAGAAGAATTTTGCTGAGTGTGTGCTCCAAGTAAGTTAACAATTGTAAAGCAGCTCTTAGAATTGAAAACATCTCATGCTTGAATTACATAATTTTATTTAAAAGTTGATCTGTAAACAAATACAGTGAATTAGTGAACCTTCTTTTATGTTGTGCATTTTTACATGCCCTCTGAATAAATTTGTCTTAAACAGACCACCAGCTGATATAATATGGACATTACCAACCCAACAATAATACCTTTATCTTAATAAGATAAAGTTTCTGTGTTTCTAGTTAATCCTTTGCTTGTTGGATGCCTTTTGTCTGGAAAAAATATTTTAAACTTAAACCCATTGAATTTAGCTTCATGTGAGTAGATACAACTGTAGTTAAAACACAGAAAGAGAGTAAATATAGTGGAAAGGCTAGAAAAATTGTCATAGTTTCTTGACAATTATTTTATCTCTCCCGAGAGTGTTAAAGAAGCTGCAGTGCAGGCAGTCTGCAAGATGCTGTAGAATTGAAGTCCCAGAATGTTTCATGATGTGCCAGGTACCAAACTGCATCTGAACTAGGGACAGGGAGCATGTCTGGTAGTTTAGCTCTATTAGGACTTCAAATTAGTGTAACATACCCACTGGTCATCACTTCCATTGTGGATAAAGACAGGATTGATCCAAGGTTTTACAGGAGGGTAACTACCAAAGTTTGGCTGTGACTGCTCTTCTAACGTGAGCTCAAGGTAAATACAGCTTGGAAAAAGCTCTAGCTCCCTTTTTTTTTTCCTGTCACTTCAAACACTTTATTTGTAGTCGTAGTCACTGTGACAAACAGCAGCAGTCATCTTTCTGCCCCTGGAAGTGGTGAGTGGTAATATTTTGAGCACTGCTGATGGAAATGTATTTCATAACCTTTAATGGCAAGCTTCCACAAAGGCTTTGAATTGAGTTGTTCTGCATGTAACTGCTCTTCTCAAATTGTTCAGTAGATGATGAATGAGAAATAGAAGAGTTACATTGCTGTGTGCATCATCAGCTAGTTACCAGAGGCTTTCAGTAGTAAAATATTCTTGTGACTTATCACTTCTTTTATTTTGTATTCTCATCTCCAACTAGTTTGGGATGAACTTACAATACTCAGAAGGTGAAATAACCTAGAGACCTTAGGCTAGCTATGTACCTTTTTTTTTTCCCTTCCTTTTTTTCTTCTTTTTTGGGGGGGGCAGATGGTGAAGTAGCTGGTTTTTTAAATTCCATTTCCTTATTTGAGATCTCAGGAATAACAGCAGTAGAATTCAAAGACGTGACAATCACCCTTCTGAAGTTTTTATGTTGTCACTGGAGCAACCAGTGAGTTGTGTTAGAAGATTAAAATTTCCTGAATCTCTTAACCCAAAAAAAGTCCTGGTGACTCTTGCCTCACTCTTGTCAGTATCATTTCAGTCCCCAGTGGGTATGATGTGAAGATGAAACACTTCCAAGGCAGCGAGGGGGAGAACTGCTCTGCTGGTCTCCACTTGAGGAGCTGAATGTGTCCAAACAGCAGGGTTTAGTTAGTTACCAGATACTCTGGTGTTGTAAGCCGAGCAGTTACAACATTTGTTGTGATGCTGCATTTTAATGTTCAGACACTCATAATGATCTGTGATGTGATGGAAGTTTTAAGCTTTGGAATTTTTCTGTCTTCAGATTCTAAGTTCATAATATGATGATGAAGTGCAAAGCTTGGCTGTTTGTGCAGATGAATTGCAGTGCAGCCATTAGTTGCTTGGCCATGTGATGTCTTTCATAAAGCTTTGCCTCATTAAGTGTGTGCAGTCCCTGTGCCATCCTCTCCCAGAAAGGGTTTTCATGGTTTGATCTACGGGTGTCATTACAGAATGAGACTTCCCCCGTGTTAGCAAGATAATCTAATGGTGAAGTCCTTCATCTTTGGCATGAATGAATGATTGCAAGCCTTTGATCTGAGGTAGTTATAGCAGTACCAGCACAAGTTGGCAGTTGCCAACTTTTGTCTGGGATGATACTTTAATGTATTAGGAATTTCCCATATTTATCTGCATTGAGTGATTGCCCTGTTGACTGAGAGACTTAAGGTTCCACATAAATTTGACATCATATTCACTTGACAGTTATTTTTCCCTATTAGAGCAGAGCAGTATATATATATGATGGCATGTAGTGTTCAGCTGTGGCAACACCACAGTTGAAAACAATGCTCTGCTTCCAGTTTAGTGCATGTCAGACATCCCTTGCTTAACTTGCATTTTCACTTTTACTATGAGAATTACATGAGAATTTTCTGAGACTTAATAAAAGCATCTTCTAATGCAAGCAGGAGTTATTTTTATTGGAAATTTATTTAAAAATACTTTGTTTTAAATTGTCTTTGTAACTAAAACTAGGTGCCTTTTCAAAGAGGAAATAAATATTCTTTCACAGTCTTAATGTGTTAACCCTGACACTTATGCTTAAACAGAGTCGAAAGCTGGATGTGTATTTTGAATATGAGGAAAAAATAATGAGCAAATCCACTCTGGATAAATCTCTTCTGGACATGATTTCTGACCCAGATGGTGAGTACTTTAAATCTGATCCTGGTGTAAACTTTAAGATAGACAATCTGTACCTGCTGGGACTCGGGGTTGGTAAAGATCCTATGTGTGACCTCTGCAAGACTTGAAAACAGCTTTGTATTGATTTTTCATAGCAGTCGGGAGAGTTTTAGTCTTCTGGTTCAGTAACACCCACAATACTGGCAGCGTTTGCAACTCCACTGAAACTCTTTCCTAACTCCTTGTTTCTGATGGTCAGAATATTTTAACTCTTGTGCTCCTCCAGTACTTTTTAGTATCGCATGGAATTGTGAGGTCTGAACAGTAGTGATTCTTTAGCATCCTGCTGCATGTTCTGTAACGCGTAGATACCTCGCCAACAGAATGCAAGAGGGCATTTCACAGAATTTTGTTAGACCAAGGGGTTGTAATGCAGGTCGCTCTTGCTTGTGTGGGAGAAAAGGTGGATGGGAGATTGAGAGAAGGGAGGCCAGACATAAATTGGTCAGTCGAGAGAGAGACTCACTTCAGGCTTGTGGGAACCCAGCTGTGTGGCATGTCCGTGTTCAGCATCCAAGAGCAATGCATCCCAGCTTCTCTTTCATATATTATTCATACATAACAAAGCTTTACACACTCAGGATACTCAGATTCCCTGTTAGCAGGAGTCACGAGGGGTCTCTGTAAGGCTGGGAACAGAATGTCTTGTAGCTTCAGCTCTCATTTCAACTGCTCATAACCTGAGCTGTGTCACAACCCTCTGATGAATTTCAATATGATCTGATACCAGCTGGCTGGAACAATCTGCAGAGCAAGGTTGTAAAAAGTAATGACCACTGGCCTGCCTGCATATTGGCAAATGTCAAGCATTTAGAGACCCAGGGTTCCTGCTCTTATCCCAGTATGCTCCTTAAGAAGATGTTTTGTTACTGCATGCTTTTGCGTAGTCTTGCAGTTACCTACTGGACATCATGTCTGCTCAGTTTGTGTAATGATTCATATTTACAGCAGAAGTACATATAAATGCTGCTGACTTTTTAAAACAGATCTTGTATTGGTGTCTGTGCCACAAAATCAAAAGGCAGTAGAAGAAATAGTGCACAGTGGTAGACCTCTCAGCCAAAATTTTACAGATCTCATTGGATCAAGTCTAGAAACTAAGAGACTTTCAGAAAACCTTCCATCAGACATCTCTCTGTAATTCAGGACAGGCATTCACTGTTAATAGGAAGCTAATAAGAATATGTTTAATCTGTGCTTTTATTAAGCATCAATACAAACCAGTCCTTTTCCATGTTCAGAGTTAACTATTCGTGTACCAACCAGTTCATTTTGATTTCAGACTTCATGTATATGTGAGCTTAGATGTGAAAACAGACATTATTATGCTTGCTAGATTTTTTTACCCAAGTGAACAGCAAGTGGATGTCTACCCTGAAAGCTGGCTTTTGGTCTAGATAGCACAAAGTTTCTTCAGTTCTTATACTTCTGGTCAAGGTTAATAAAACTTACCACGCAGAAAAAAATGTACCAAGTCATAAATGTTCATGATGACAGTGCTTACTCTTAACTTCTGCCAAACTAAATATATGCTCACATACAAACAAAGTTGCAGATTGGATTAGATGGTCCCCTGCTGACATGATCCACTTTCCATCGTGGAGGGAAAAAAATCCAAAATAAAACCCCCACTTTTTTCTTACCTACAAGAAAGTGCATTTTTACTAAATCATGTCCCATTTCCAAAGGTACCAAGCTTTTCTAATGAAGTATTGCATTATGAATTTGAAATGGGGGTTTTTTGAGAAGTTGTACTTTGAAATCTTCATTTGAAACTATTGTCTTTCCTCATAGTGATTCTCTTCTGGAAAAAAGTAGATGGTGTTCAGTGTTTGCTGTGGTAGGTTACAGTCTAAGTAAGGCAGGGACAGCCACGTCATAATTTTTATCTGGCAGAGATGAATTTTGATTGTCATTGATAATGCTTCCCAAGCATTTGTAGCTGTTTTTTCTCCAAGAAATGGTGTGATAAAAGATGATTCAAGAGGTGAAATCCTTCCTGTAGACAAGTTAGAAGTCAGGATTTTTTCACATAAGTGCTTTTGCAGCCTCCAGGTGTTTCAGTACAGCCAGCCAGAGAGCTGCATATGCAAATGGTGCAGCTGAAAGAACAGTGCACCATCACCTTTACTTCATGGTGCTTCTTCAGGCTCCTCTCTGATGGATCGACTCCCTGCTAATTCTTGCAATCCCCACATAAAATGAGACATAATGCCACCAAAGAACTTAGTATGGTATTTGAAGAATAATATTTGCTACAAGGAGAAGAGGGAAGTGTGAGCAAACTTTCAGAAACAGTGAACCAGTCCAACCCAACTTCTGATAAATTGCTGAATGTCTGGCTGCCATTGTCTACACTGAACAGGGCTGTGGTTGTAGCTAATTCCTGTCATAGCTCAAGGTCAGAATGTCCATCTGTGTTGTTACTGAAGAGCAGTTAACGTGGCAGGACAGTTAAAACTGTAGGCTGTTCATTTCTTTTTTCTTCCCACTGCAGCGGGCACTCCAGAAGACAAAATGCGATTATTTCTTATCTATTACATAAGCTCAGCTCAGGCACCTTCAGAGGTATGTTCTTCACAGCTTCCAACACCAAAGTCTACCCCACAGGATTTTCCTGTATTGTTTTTTCCTGTATCGTTTCAGCCCTGTGCAGGGATTTCTGCTTCCTTTCGAAGCAAAGCATGAGGTGCCCAGGGAATATTAAAACTTTAATTTCGTAGCATTATCAGGGAATGTGATCACAGGGCTTTAGCCACCATTTCAAAGGATATGATAAGAGGGAAGATTATCTTTTGAAACACTTAGTTCAGAGTGACTGCAAGACACATCTTGGCATGCTTTCTATTCTGCCCCACTACTCGATAGAAGCAGATAAACCAAAATGTTACTGTGACTCTTCACTCTGTCCTTGTATATTCAGGAATGATTGGATCAGTTGAGTAGCAGATGAATAAAGGATAAATGCTGCTCTGTCAATACCTGAATAATTCAGGACACAATTTCTTGGTATTTATTTTGAAATTATGAATATTAATTTCAAGGAAAAACTTACTATAATGTAGAAATAATTTGTGGTGGGAAAAAATATGTTGGGTTAGACAAAGAGAAATTATTTTTATAAATGTGTCTTAACTCCTTTTAATTTTTATTATTTGCTGTTGTGAAATTTTGCAGAAACCAGTATTCTTTCACATTATTTAAAGGTGCTCATATCTAAGATTTTTCCTATACCTGAAAGTGCCCAGGATTTCATTCCACAAAGACTGTTAAGTTCAACGAGAGCTGCTCACAGCAAAGTGCATCTTAAGTTGTACTTTCATACTTGGTAGGAGGTGGGAATGAGACTCCTAATCCCTTTTGGACTTTGGTTAATGCTGTAACTTCACACTGCTTATTGAACATTTAATTAAGGCTATCTTGCCTTTCCACACAGAGAGTTAAGAGTTGTTCCAACCTTTTGCAATTCTCCCTAATTTCAGGTTGATTTGGAGCAGTATAAAAAAGCATTGACGGATGCAGGTTGTAATCTGGCTCCTTTGAGCTACATAAAACAGTGGAAGTAAGTAACTGCTTTTCTTCTAAGTGAGACTACAGCTAGGTAATTTTACAGAACTAGAGATTATTATCCAAGAATTATGTGTTACTTCTCATGCATTGTCAATTATCCTTAACCATGCATTCTGGCATCATTTTTTGCTGTCATTGCTATGATAATACATGCAAGGTTTATCTTGAGACTAAAGCTTCAGTAATGCCAGAACACTGTTGAATATGACACATACAAGTTTGCTGAATGATCCAAGAGAGAAACAACTTAGAATTAAATGAAAAGTTGTGTCCAGATTTTCAGAGTCCAGGTTTTGTGGTTCATACCAAAGAGCCTTGCTGTTTATGAGTTATTCTGGTTTTACATGGTAAAGTCTTTGTGTAAAGTCTCTCTCAGTTCCTTGGCTGTTTTGTTTCTAGACAGGTGGGATGCATGTAATAAATAATGTCTTCCTGAAAGAGCTGGAGAAGCAGATTTTTCACTTTCAGCTGTCCAGAGTAGAAAATTCCCAGCAGTGTTTACCATGAGATAAGCATTTGGTTTTTGCTTTCACAGGGCTTTCACTAAGATGGCTTCAGCTCCAACCAGCTATGGAAACACTACAACTAAACCCTTGGGGTATGCTTGCAATTAATTTTCTGTAAGCCTTTGGGTTCTTCTAGCTTATTTTGAGTACTCAAAGTGTGATTAGTGCTGTACAAGGCCCAGAATAAAACATGTGTTAAAAAGTTGGGGTTTATTTTAAGTTACAGACTTTTTTTTTAAAGACTAAAATTTTTACAGATGAAAATTTTATTTTAAGTTACAGACAAGCACTCATCCCCCCTAACAGTGCATAGGACTTACATGCAGGAACAGGATCTGTGTCTGAATCCACAAACTAACTTAAAACAGTGATATCTACACCTGCATGTTAAATGTGCTCTCAGAGGAGAAGAATTCAGCACCAGGAACTGGCTCTGTGACAGCCATCGTTTTAACCCTTATTTAATCAGGGCAGAAAATAAGAACATCAAAACTGGTTTTTTTCAGGGCTTGGAGACAACCAGGAATGCAAGAACACACTTTGGTTTCATTAGGATGTCCTAGCCTGGGTGTCTGCTTGCTGCAAGGTGTAGACATTGATTTCAATACATGAAAAGAAAACTGTGCTAAGGGTACACACACCCCATAGAGGATGCAGGACTTGGCTCTTGCCATGCTTGAGAGGATTTGAGTCCTGATTACCAAGAATGGACTGTCACTCTCATAAGGAAATGGTGGTGCAGAATGGTTTGAGAGAATTCCAGGGCTGTCTTACTTGGAAAAATTACTATTTGGTTGTTTGGAGACACTGAGCATCTCTCTTAATTCTGGTGACTTGACACCACTCGAAAGGAGCACTCAGATTCTTGCATTACTGCTGCAGTTGTAAAATAAACTGTTCAGTGGATTAAAGACTCCTGTTGATAGGTGAGGATATCACTGCCAGATCAGAGGTGTATCCTCATACACTTGAGGGCCATGTAGTTTGAAGAATGGATTTCATGACAAATCAAATGACTTGGTATTTAAGTCCCATCAGCTTCAGTGGGAATTGGATGGCAGCATAAACCTTAGGAATGCTAATTAAAGAAATGTCTTACACTTCATGTTTGTTTGGGTTTTTTCAGTCTGTTTTCACGTGTCATGAATACAGGATCACAGTTTGTGATGGAGGGAGTGAAGAATTTGGTACTGAAGCAACAAGTAAGATTAAACAATTTATCACATTAACATTTAGAAAAACAGCTTTCAATACTTCTGTCGTATTAATAAAATCAGTTGTACAGTAAAAAACCAAGTATCAGCCTCTGCTGGTGGGTAGATCTATCACTTGGTAGCTTCCAGTTTGTAGACCAGTAGCAAATAATGTTCAGATTTTCTTTGAATGCCTCCATTTTTAAGGAATTGGAGTCCAGTGTGTGCTCTTTATTAAGGCTGATTTCAGCATTATAAAAAGAGAAGCTGTGAAATACTCCCTAAGTAGACTAGACTTTGACAAACAAAAACACCCAGCCTTCCATGTCCTTACGTAGAACAGCAGGTGTTAAACACATCTGGTACAGTGACTGAAAGGCTGAACGTGTTCCTTCTCTGGATCATTTACATTCTAGTTTTCCTACATAAGTAATGTACAACAACTGTACTCTTGAAATGTGCTTGAAAATCAAGTGTGCTTATAATGACATGGCCACCTTCAAGTATTCACTTAACTTTAGAAGGTATTTCTGAGCATAACTTGCATGCAATTCCCATGTACACCCCCCAAAAGAAAACAACAGCAAAAAAGCACTGGTTGTATAATTCACTGTAGCTGAAAATCTGTCATTCCCAGAACACTGCTTCCCAGGAGAGGACACATTCTTTCTCCAATATGCACTTTCATCAGATGACAATAAATAAATAAATGCTTAACAGTTAAAAATCTTAATCCTGTAATATTTTGACATCAAGATTTCTAAGGAAAAGATCATCTTATTTTAGTTCTTAGGGGAAGAATCAGAATTAAATTTAGAAATGCAGTATATCAGAGCTAAATACAACTAAACCTGACCTCCACTTACATGTGCATCTTTTTTACATGGTTTTTAATTATTACAGCCATTTGTTGCACATAATTTATGCATGAAAAGTACTGACTATCACATGAAAAGTTTTTAAAAGTTGTCTGTGGCTTTTTTATGGTAGTCAATGAAGTTAATTCTGCAGAAATTTCCCTGTGACCAGATGTGATAGGTTGCATTGCAGTTACAAATCAGTTGTATGTCATGAAATATAGTTGGAGGAAACTGTTTTAAACACACAGCTTGCTTCAGATAAGCTTACTTGTAGCAATGGATTATATGTTAAATGAGACATATTAAACATTCTGTCATTTAACGTGTGGCTCAAAAAAGTTACTGTTATTTTTGACAAAATGCTTTGCTTTGCTTTGGCTTCTGAGTAAGAAGCCACAATGCTGATGTTTTCAAGCTATTTTTTTTTCTGGCACTTCATTCCTTGTCCATGTGCTTTGGGGAAGCCAAATAAAATGCTATTCTGCCTCATATTTTTAAGTCTGTGATATTTCTATTGGAGTTAATTTTTTATTTTTCATTTGGTAATTCAGGGATTTGCATTGTGCTTTCACTGAATGTTTTCAGTGCTATTTGTAGATCATCCTTTGAATGTCCTTTTTTGATTTCTTCTGTCAACAGTAGACACATTTCCAGTTTTGTTGCCATGTAAACTCTGCCTCAGTTTATTACACCTAAAGTGGTTTGAATGTTTAATGCTTTTTGTCCAAGCTAAAACTTCCCCTCTTAAAGAAGGAAAAGCCATCTTCAGTTACACCTCAGTTTATTGCTCTCCAGTTCATCCAAACATTTGCTGCCAGGATTGCTTTTTTTACCCACTTCTTTAACAACTTCAGTTCTTTTTTTGGAATCACACCCTTAATTCTCATCTTCAGCTTACAAATGATGTCCTTACACTATGAAGTTCTTTTTTAATAAGGATTCATACATCACCACACCTGACTGTAGAGATAATATACCTAAATACAGTTCTTTTCCTATATTCACTTTTTTTTTTTTCCACTTTCTGTTCATCCCCTAGCTACATGCTCCTCAGATGTTTCCATTTTCTGTACAGAAAGGTATTTTAGGTGACACAAATGCTCAACCTTTGCAAAAATCCAAGAGAAAATCTGTTTAAACTAGTATGCCAAGTGCTCTGTAAACTCTTCCACATATAATGATCTCATTTCCCATTGTTTTACAGAATCTGCCAGTCACACGTATCCTGGACAACCTGATGGAGATGAAGTCAAACCCAGTGAGTATAACTGCCCTCACATGGGAACCACAAACAGATGAACTCTTGAGGCCATAATATGGAATATGCCATGGCTATTTCTTCATGATACTGCAGTTAAATCTAGTCATGCTGTATCTCAAGAATGAAACCACTTTCTGAACTATTTCATTAAGATCTTCTGCCTTTTGGTTTCTAACCAATCACGATTTACTGTCTCTCATTGGAACTCATGTTTCTGAGCTTTTTTTCTGTTCTGAGCTTCTGTTTTGTTACTGATTTTCTGTTGCTCCTAAATTTCTAAAAGTTAAACTGTGGCTGAAATTTTCTTTGCATCGAGAGGACTTTTTTTAAAAGCATAATCTCAGAAGTAAAATATGAACAGAGAGGTATGTTAGAGAAAAAATTGTTTCCAACATCTTTAAAGCTTTGGTATTTTGAGAAAAAAATATTTTAGTCCTTTTGCAGTCTTTCAGTTTGCAAGCAGAGTTGGTTTTGTGTCAGAGGAGTCCTCTTTTCCCCTTGTTTCTGTGTAAATTTACTCAGACTTGCCTAAGTTACATACTTCTGAAAACTTTCACCTTCAGGTGTTCACTGTATGTAAAGGGAGATAAATAATGGTAAAATACAACAGTGCTAATGAGAAATTAATCCTGGTTTTTCTTAAACTGTACTTCATGGATAATCTATGTCATGATTATTAGCAGAAAATTTGCTTTTAATGAGCAAAGAAAGGGATGCTGTTTTCAGCAGCAGTGAGTTGTCTGTTTGCAAGAGCTGCACCAGGCACCGGTAGAGGTCACTCAGCACACAACAGACACAGCTGAAATTCAAATTTGCAGATAACTTACAAGGAGATAAAAAATGAAAAAATATTTGAAAACATAAACACTAGCTTCCTCAGACTAAGTTTAGGAATTCATTTGGAAAAGCTGACAAGTTCTATGGGATTGTTTTGCTGACTTGGTACTGTCCCATTTCACTTAGTAGAAAGCAGCCACCGTCGCTTTGATAATTTGGAAAAAACATTTATCCTCTCACTTGAAAAAGCAGGGATGTCTGTCAGGAAGTAGCTTCGTGTTTCACTGCCGTGTCAGAGTCTGGAATTCATGGCCCAAAGCAGGTAGTCCTACTTGTCAAGTCAGGAGACCAGGCAAGCCTTAAAGAATGATGCTCCTAACCTGCTGGAAAATTGCCAGTAACCTTCTGAGTAAGTTTCAGCTAACTGAAGCAAGCCAGGGTGTAATCCTGGAGTATGTCTAGACTTGCTGAACCATCAACAGAAGTGAAATTGTATCTGGAAAAGGTCAATGTGTGGCCTCTTTTCATCTTCTGATGTTTGAGGTCCTTTTCTGTTCCCCAGAACAGAAAACTATTACTGCAGGCAAAATACAGAGGGAGAGAAAAAACCCAGTATTTTAATTTTTTTCCAACACAGAAGAAAATCTCCTTTATAGTTCATTGAATCTCAGTAACCCCAATGATCAGTGTGTGAAAAGCCCACACAGATAAAAGCTGTAATGCAAAATCAGAACAGATTATTGGGAAGTCAAGCAATTATTACAATGATTATAAATAATTTTAAATATTTTCTAAATAAAAAGGCAACAGTAAAGAAAATATATGACCTGTAAAACTTGTACTGTCAACACTTGCAATTACTGTAAATTGAAATTTTAAGACTATTCATGCTGTGCAAAACTCTTCAGGGTTGTCTATAAATCACTTTGTGTGTTACCTGTCCCTGCTGCTGCTTCTGTCTCACAAAGACAACTAATAGGAAGGGCAGAGGAGTTTACACCTGAGCTCTCCAAGATTTTCAGAAGCAGAAGCAGACAGAGATAAGAGGAAATGGCCTCATATTGTGCCAGGGAAGGTCTGGATTGGGTATTAGGAAAAAATTACTCACAGAAAGAGTTGTCAAGCACTGGAACAACCTGCCCAGTGAAGTGGTTGAGGCACCATCCCTGGAGGTGTTTGTGTAGATGTGGTGCTCAGGGACAGTTTAGTGGTGGACTTGATGGTGTTAGGTTAATGTTTGGACTTGCTGAGCTGAAGGGTCTTTTCCAACAGAAATGGTTCCGTGGTCCCTCTCAGTGGATATGGTATCTTTCAGGCTTAGGGTATACCCTATGATTGCCTTCTGTGCATTAACAAGAAAAAAACTCTAAAAATCTAAAAATGGGGATTTCCTTAACCCAAACCAGTCATGTTGTTCTTCTGCAGAACAAAACAGGCTGGATGTCATGGATATTTCCATGGGTCTTTCTCCATTTTAATTTGAAATCATGAAAATTAAGTCTATAATTTCAAAAGTATGATTTTTACTCTTGAATTGCTTAGGCAAGTCTCAAATTCAGTTGTAAGAAAACTGCTGTACAGATGTTTTTATTGGCAGACTTGCTATTTCTTAAAGCAAATCAACTAGGGTTTCCTTCCCTGCACTCCCAGAACTGACTTCAGCAGGAATGGTGTATTTAAACATCAAAAAAAGAAGAAACTAGCTTATCACATTTCTGTTACTTTACCACTTTTCCTGTGCCTACTTGCACAAGCCCACAGTGAAGAAACAGCAGCTCACGTTCAGGAGGAAATGTTTGTAAGATTGTTTTTTTAAGTCTGATTTTAGTTCTGGCATTAATCTGTAATTCATTCTAACAGGAAGGGAAGCTGCATGTCTTTATCCCAGTTAAAGGCTTCTTAAATACCTCCCAGTTTTAGTCTAGCAATGTCTGTCCATTCCCAGCTCTCATCACTTCAAAGTTGCTGTACCACATTTATGTACACGGCTGCCAGAATCATGGATACTGTCAGGCTTTACAGATGCAGTTGAAATTTCTGGTGGGGCATAAAAAAACATTTTACAGAGGTTCAAGAACTTGAGGATAAAAGACTTATTTTATGTAATTATGTAAAAGTCCTTAATATCAAATACCATTTTCTGTGCATGTAACCACCACATGTATACTAAATTTTCAGTAGTATTAGAGATAGCTACACCTTGAGAGCCCTAAGACATTCCCCAGATAATCTCTCCACTGCTGAAGAATTATTTCTGCTCTGCAGAATCATCTAAACACAGAGACTGTGCATGTAAGCACCCAGGTGAAATCAGCTGTAGTCCTGCATGCAGTCTATCCACAAACCAAACTTCACAGTACCTGGATGAAAGAGTAGTATAGAAGCAGAAGAAAGCCAAGCACTTGTCAGAAGGAGTTACTAAAAAGTTTTATTTTTCATCTGTAATAATTGGCAAAAGCCTTGCTTGTTGCCAGTAAAAATATTGGAAGTAACTCTGTGTTTTCTGTGAAAAAAGGATTTTTTTGCACAGTTTAGACAGACTTTTCAAATTCTTGTGGAACTCATTTCTTCAAGAGCTTAATTCTGGTTTAATAGTAGTCATAAATCATGAAATGAAAAGGGTGAGTTACATAATAGTAGCAGATTTTGATCTGTCTTTTACTTAGCACTCATTGCCATACAAGTGGTTTGGTTTATAATATTAATCCAAGGGAGAGCTCTGTAACCTGGAAAATGTTAGCATTTATAATTAACCACGTGATGTTCCTCTAAAGCTGGTAACACCTTCATTTTTCTTTCTACATACTGCTTTTCTGTTGGGATTTATTATGCAACCAGTGTGTTTTTTGGAAAATGGGTAATAGTTAATTGTAGATGAACTAGAAACAAGAAGCTCAATGCACCCTTCACAGCCTCTCTCCGCTGTTCGTGCTGTGCTGGTTCAGTTATCTCCAAACACCATAAATATCAATGGGCACCACAATTAGTCCTGAATTATGGGACTGCTAAACGGGAGAGTATGGTGGTTTGAATGAGGTTTAATGTGATAGGTAAAAGCAGAAATTCCTAAGGCACTGTTCCAGTCCTTTGAGGTAAAATCCTGCCTTTTAACAGGAGACAGATGACTACCGGTATTTTGACCCCAAGATGCTACGAGGCAGCGACAGGTGAGGCTTCTGTGACTTCTGCTGCTTTCCTTGTACCCTGTGAAAAGGCTAACTGAAGAAATGAGGTTTTCTTTTACTTGCTGACTACACATGATTAATTTTAATCATTAATTCTAAGTTGAGACAGTTGATGGTGGAGAAATTCATAGCAGGAGCTTGGATCAACAAGATGGATTTTTAGTTTTGCTAAACTCTTTTGTTGCAGTGCCTGGACGTGCTGCTAACACATAACATCAGTTCAGTGACAGAAATATGTACTCATCTTTAGCAATAATAAAAGTCAGACTTCCTTGTAGTGGTGCTGCTTGATTCTTTTGAATCTTTGTGCTTTTCACTGTTAAATTAAAAAGTCATTGGATAGTAGACCAAAATGTATCACTTTTTTAAACAGTTTTAACTTAACAGGTTTAATTAAAAAAAAAATTTTAATGTGAACACAACAGTTCTGTAGTAACTTTTTAGTAACTTTGAACAAAATACATATTGACTGCATTTGCTGTTACATAGCTGGGTGCATGTCTTACGTTCCCGCGCATTTGAAGGGAGAGTTGGATGGTTTATTTTGCCAATAAAAGGGGAAGAGGAATTAAACTAGAAGTTTATAAATTTATATCTTTTGCTTTATACCTTTGTCCTCTACCTTTGGCTGATAATATCACCTCTGATATCCTAGAAACAGAAGATACTTAATTTTAATATACCTTCTAAAAATAGTTTTCATCGAACCTGTGGGAAAGCAATCAGCTCATTTAATTGCAGGGTTTTACTAGGGGGTGAGTATGGTCTAAGTAGGTCTGGACTTGGTTTTAGTTATTTGCATTAGAATCTCTCCCTGCTTCCTCTATTTTTGAAACATGGAAAGTATATTTCTGCCAGCATAAGTACTAACAGGAGCCAAATTTCAGATAATACATTTTTTATGGGAAAGTATTATTACAGACTCTGTAATTTCAAAGATAAGAAGATTTTGGAAGCATCAAAGAGGAAAATTGGCAGTATTTTATGTTTCATTTTAATTGCAGTTTTCATAGTTTGGTTCTGCTTCTACAGCAGTTTTGGGTGATTTTGTGCAGAAGTGCAGAGTCTTGTTTTATTAAAGCCAAAGTGGTTTTCTCATATAAATGTGCATTGTTACCCACTCCTTGTTGCTGTAACCAATGTAAAGATATTAACTTACAGCAATTCCTAATTGTGCCATTCCGTGTAGCTACAATAATAATCTTAAAACTTCTAATTTCTGGGCTAGGGCTTGTTGGAATTTTGTACGTTAACTCAAGTTGCAGTCCTTAAATTATCTTTGAGCACCACAACAAAGCTATCCAGGGGGTTGTCTGATTCTCCCTTCAAATTTTTATGTAGATGATAAAAACCCATAGATTAGCTGGTTTGACAAAATATCACGAGTTTAAACTAAGAGTGTCAAAGAGTGTAATTGATGGAATGATATTAGAAAGTGACTTTGTTTTACTTACCTGTTTTAAGAAATACTGGCCTCATTGCTGTAATTCAGTCTTAGCAAAAGAGTGTCTTTATATCCTGTGTGAAACCTACACCAGATATACAGAGGCCTTGCCCTCTGAAAGGATGAAACAAAAGGTAGGTGGCCTTGTCATGTTGTATTTAAACGACAAGAGAATGGGGCTGAGAGTTCTGGCGATGAGAAGTCTCTGGTATTCCTGACGGATCAAAACAGCCTGTCAGAGGTAGCTGTTCCCTCTTAAAACTTCTTTTTCTGACACACAGGAATCTGTATTGAGTCAGCTGTTGGTCACTCAGAGAAAACTTCTTGAAATAAGGGAAAAGATAAGCTGATGGGGAAAATGATATGCTTTTAATCCATGTTAGAACCTAAAGCCTATTGGATCACGTGGGGCTGTGGGCCAGTACAGGAAGGTAGTGGCAGAATGTGAGCAAAGGGCAGAGAGCAGACTCACCCTTCAGAGCTTTCTCTTTGCTTTCTCCATTTCTCCTGAAGATGCAAAGTGATGCATGAAAAGAGGTCTCTCCCTCTCCCTGCTACCTCTCTGTGGCTAGGACTGTGTAGCCACATGGATGGAAAGAGTCTATACCACCCAGACTGTAATTTACCTCTTCCTTCTTAAGTCATTTTAATCCTAGTGTTGTTGCTGTGACACTTGACAGCAGAACATGTAGTTGCTGCCTGTAGTAGCTTTTGAAGCACCAGTAAGTACATGTGCAAGCTCTGTAAACTGCCTGGGTTACCCAGTTAAGATTCCAGTAGGCAGGATTTGTACATGTCAGGTAATGCTGATGAAATTTTTTCTCATCACATTTTCTTCTAGCTAGCAGGACCATAGTTAGAGCTTTTGAGCTCTGAAGGAAGTGTTGTCATAAAGCTTAGGATTCAAACAGCAACCTTAAAATTGAAGCAAACCCCCAATTTACTCAATGTACTCAGGCCTGTAAAGTTTTCACTCCTGAATAATTTTCCATAACAAGTAATGTAATCAAAATACTTGGAGAATGGATACAGAAAGGCAATTACTGTTCTGTTATCTTTGTGTAATATTATATCTTACTCCATAAACATGATGTGTACATGATACTCATTCTCATTAGCTCTATTAATGTCTAATACAATTTCAGTTGTATTTTATTTGTGTTTCTTTTTATAGCTCAGTTCCAAGAAACAAGAATCCATTCCAGGAGGTAAGTCACGTAGAAAGTATTTTTCAATGTTCCTGTGTTAAAAAATAAATAAATTTGGAAGTACAGGTCATATTTTATGGACATGATTAAGAAAACGAGTGGTCGTTGGATTTTCCCTTAGACTGATTCTATCTAGTATTAATTGTAACTAGCTGTTATTCTGAAGAAATTGTTTCATCTTGAAAGGACTGAGTAAGCATCAACTAATACTGGAGAAAAAAGAATTAGTAAATTCTTCTGAAGGTAATTAGAGGATATATTAACATCCCAGCTGGGTACTCAGCAATTTAACCCCCCACTTTTCTACCAGACCTTTAGACTGCTCTCTAGATTTAATCCTTTGTCCAGCCTCAAACAGCAGTTTTGATCATTGATTTCAGTGACAGTATTTTAATAGTTAAAATAAATTAAAGAAACAAATCAAAGCAAATGTTCCTGTTTTATACAAATGCCAGTAACTTTCACTATTTTTCAACACTATGTGCAAATAGTAAAAATCTTACTTATCTGATCTTACGACCAAGTTCCATCAGCAAAATCTTTGCCTTGTCAATATACAGATGTCTCCAATTCCTCTTGAAATGCCCCAATTATCCTGAACAAAAGAAGTGCCATGTGGTGCCATATAGATGGCTAGCAGATGGTCACGGCAAAGTGTCAGCGGTAGAAACGTGAGCTGTGTCGAATTCATACAGTGCAGTCAAAGGATTTTGGGTAGTGAGTGTTAACAAAAATGATTGAACGATTCGGTTTCCTTTTTGTATTCATTAATTGTTCTCCTTTAAACACAGCCCAGAAAATCCTGATGGCCTTTGCCTGTAATATTACAGATTCTTACAGTACTAAGTGGGATAATAATGGAAAAGCACACTCCTGACTTTAGAACAGTGTTTTATTGTGTCCCAAATTAATCCTTATGCATCCGTGGAAACATTTTAACTGTTCCTATGGATGCTGGGGACATGTCCACACAAAAACTGTAACATATTGAAACTACCTATGCTTCAAATATATATTAGTAGAAGATAGTGACTTGTTAAAAGCTCTCAGCATGCTGTTTGGCATCCTACTATGATTCTATTGTCTTCTTTCTTTAGGAAGCTAGTGGTTCTGTATCCTGTTCTTAGGGTGCAGTGTGATTAGGATTAATTTAGCTAAGGGCTTCATAATTTGGTACATATTTTATGACTGAAATGTTAAGAAGTGGAATGCATACTCTGATTCTCTGTGTGTTGCCTTTCAGGCAATAGTGTTTGTAGTTGGAGGAGGCAACTATATTGAATATCAAAATCTTATTGACTACATAAAGGTATGTGCAATTCTCTCTGTCATAGCCTGTAACTTCACGAGATAAACCAGTTTCAGCAGGTTTTCTGTAACATTTAGTATTTAGAAAATGAAGTCCTCAAAATTAGCCTTAACATCCTTATTGTTTAAGGATTCTATATGAGGATATATATCATATTATATAAGGATTATTATATACTCCCAGAGTCTGGGAAGGAAGTATGTAAGAATCACAGAAAATGTGTATTATTAATTCAGACCAACAAAGAGTTACTGTTTCTGATATTTTTGCTCATGTTGCACTTTTGAACTGAGTAAATAAAGTGGATTCTGCTTTCGTTTGTCTGCATACAGACTAAAGTGCTTGGAAACCATCAGCAGATGGAACTGACTGAACTGACCTGTCTTCTGTACTGATACATCAAATGCTGTCAGTCTGGCTGTTCAGATTGGTTTAGAGTTCTGTTACTAGTTTTCATTTGCTGTTGTTAAATAAAGCAGCTGTAGGATATCATAGCCTTGAAGTAGGGAACTGCTCAGAATTCATAAATCTGGCAAAAAAGGATACTATGAATGGAGCTGTGCAACAGTTCCTCTGGTTCCAGGTGGCCAGCCTAGCAGAACACGTACACCAAGAATCAGTGGGTGAACAGTAACTACATCATTACAGTTCTTGGGGGGTGGGGGTGGTATTCCAGCACTTCCCAGGAATAAAAAAGGAACCTTGATAAAAGTTTTGAAGTAGGTTATTTAAGAGCTACAGCATACCATTCTTCCTTCCTGATCTTAACCTTACTCACGGTATGATCTTTCTGTCCTGGGGTGGACTGGACGGAGGCTTTTCACACAAAAGAATAAATATGGAGCTTTAGTTACTGAAGAACACTTCATCCACAGGACAAGCACATGAGAGTTATTACTGTCCAGGTAAATCTTGAAGAACATTCCGTCAGAACGTGTGTGCTGAGTTGTTTTTCCCCTCAAAACAGGCAGACATTTTGGAACAGAGCTAATCTGGATAGGGGAAAGGAGAGGAAGAAGAATGTAAGTTAAAGAATTTAGGTTCAGCTTAGCACTTAATGGCTGTTGATAACTACTGATAGCATTCAGTGGGGCATCTGCCTGTTCCTGAGTGCACTGTCAAACTTTTGGCTTCCTCCTTAGTTTACCCAAAGTCTCTTCAGGTGCTCTATCAGTTCGAAAGATGCCCAGCAACTTGTGTGTTTGTGAAGATGTGTTTGTTACTTCCTACTAAAATAAAACTGAGTCCCCTAGAGGCAAGTACAGTTCCCTGCTGCGTAGCTGCGCACTGAGAGCGCTGACGCTGGCTGTGCCTATCTGTATAGATGTATCTGGGGAGCATTTCTATGATGACAAGTTAAACACTCCACACGTCGTGCAGAGCTGCAGGACACCCAAGTTTCTGAGGAATAAGAAGGCCATTTAGTAAACAGTTGGAGAGGACAGAAGGAACTGACAAGTACAGGAATGGTAGTGTTGGATCTTATGGAGAGTAAGAAGAGGGAATGCTGGGGCAGACCTTTCTTCATCACCCGTTGTCACAGCTGAAGGATGCTGTGTGTCTCTCCAGGCAGAGTGCGTACTGGCTCAGTGGGAGATGACCTCCCAAAGGGGAAGATTCCCTGACCTTTATTCCACTTAGCCGTTTGCTCTTGAAAAAACAGGAAATGTCAATGAAAGCCTTAATTCCACCTCCCATCCCCCAGAGGCTTGTCTGCCTCTCCCAGGTGACTTTTACAAGCTTATCCAATAAAATTTTCTTTTCCATGTGGTACATTCCCAGCATCTGTTGTTTCAACAGATGTAGCTTATTAATTATTCTAATATTCAGTCAGTCTTCATCCAGAATAAAAAAGAAAAATCAACAGCTCTGTTCATGCAAGCAGATACCACAAAGATTTTATTCACTGCTTTATTTTTCTAAGCACTATCTGTTTTGCCAGTTTGCCTCTGAAAGCACAGAGAAAGTATTTTAAAACTTTCTAACACAGGAAGCAATGTTCATTCAGCTTTGACATTCTGGTTTTTTTTTGTAGGGGAATTAAGAGGAACCCTCAAATCCAATTATTTTCAGTTCTGTGCTAGGATGTACTATCTCACATCATCAAAAAGCAAATATTTATCATGTCAGCAAGGCACATCATGCCTTAAAATAAATATATTGGCCAACCTTATTTAAACATGCTGAAAATGTGTCATCAAAATTGCAAGCCATAGGGAGCCTCCAGGAGGAGACCAGCATCCTGTTTTGTACAAAAGAATTTAGCATGTCCTTTAACTTAAGGTACTGCTTGATAATCTTTTTCAACCTCTCTGTGATAGACCTTATCATTTATCACAAGAAATTTAAATCCAGCATAATTCTTCAGTCAATAAAAAATACTGGACTTTGAAAGGTAGAGAGGTGGGTTTTTTTAGATGTCAAGGAGTTTCAACTGGGCTGCAATAATCATGAGGAAATAGAGCTCTTAGTTTGAATGGACTACATAGTTAACTTTAAATAAAAAGCACACACATTACAACAAATACACTTTCAGAAGCAAGTATATGACAGTTTGGAAGTGTTCATTAATGTCTTTTAGAGCTGCCTGGAAGGCAACAGCCCCAATGCACAATTATTTGTATAGTTCTTGGCCTTTTTTTTTTTTCTTTTTTGTGGTACCAGGCAGAAAGAAATACTATTCAGTCTTACTACTGAAAGTGGAATCTGTCAAACTGCCAGTTTAGATCAAAACCAGACCTCTTTGGGTGTCAAGATTAAAAAAAATGACCTGAAATGTAGGAAACTGCATAAGGTCCTGGCCCAGCAATGAGAATAACTTACTACCACAAACTACTCAGAACTAATACTGGATAAGGACTAGAGCCAGGATTGCCATCTCCCCAGTTAGTGTGTGACCATCAGCTAAGGACTCTTTGAATCTACTTCTGTTACTCTCTGCTTAGATGGCACAAGACACAGAATCCTTTTGTCAGTGTTCACGTTCCTATGTGGCTCTTTAATGAGTAAGTTTTACCTGACTAATATAGGAAAAACACAAAATAATTGAACAGTGAAACAGATTCCTCAAGCCTGGTTTTGAACTTTGAGGAACCACGGGTGTATTAGCCCAACACTGGAAATAAACTCATTTTGAAATTAAGTGTTATTTAAACTATTTTTCACTTCCAGCATGATAACCTAGTACTTGGGTAGCCTTACTATCAAGCAAATCCAGTTAAACTGCAAACCAGGTTTATTATGCACGCGACTGAAATCAACTAACATTTTGTTTCAGATTCCCCTTACTGAAAAAAAAAAGTGCTGTTTTTAACATCATCATCATCTGGAAACACATTGCTGATTGATGTTTTTGGGCTCTGACCCAACAGAAACAGTAAATCCCTGGTTACTATTCTTAGCACAAAGCCCGGTTGTTTTAAGGGGTAGTGTGTGCTCAGGTAAGGTTGGTTGCTTCTGCAAGCCATTCTTAAGATACCTCAGATAACTTAGCATTCTAGGGAGTTCACATGTGTAAAATGTCCCATTTTTCCCACTTTCTGTCTGCCTCTGGTGTCTCATTTTCCATTTCAACTTAATTGCAGGGTTTTTTCCTTTAGTGGAGTAAGTTTTACTTTTTCAACCAAAGGTGCAAGACTTCAGCATCACCAAGATTTATTATTTTTGGTATGCAGGTAGTTTCATCCACTTCTGCTGCTCTGGTAACTACTGGATTTCTTCCTGTCTTGCCTTTTTTAGGGTAAACAAGGCAAACACGTCCTGTATGGCTGCAGTGAACTGTTTAATGCTACACAGTTTATAAAACAGGTACGTGCCTTTGATAACATCTGAAATGTTCATTACTTCTGTAACTGTGTGTTCCCTTTACATCCCCCCATTTCTTTTTTTTTTTTAAACAGCAAACTAATTTATGAAAGATTGATACCTGTTCAGTTAGCTATTGTCACTTGATTGAAATGGGTTTGTAGTCACTGTTTTTAATTAACATTTGAGGGCCTCTATTGTCAATGTGAGTTCACAGGTAATAGAGGTGAACAAGTGCATGGTAATTGCCACAACATAAATCCCAAGAGTCAGTTCTTGATGCTCCCATGAACAGCATGTCTTGCCAGTCTATTCAAATGATTTTTACAAGTTAAAAACTGCTATTCAGCTGGGATCTTTAAACCTTTGTCCTGAATTTTCCTGTTTATACATTCTGTCCTACTCAGAGCTTGATGTCGTCCATACTGAAATCAGTCTCTTAGTACTGATTAAAGCATTGTCATCACTGGTACTTCTCTATGCCTCGTTCCAGTAAAAATGCAAAATAAAAATTATTGATGGTGGTCAGCAAACTGCAGCCCTTCAGTAGCTGTTGCCACCTACAGTTTTACTTCCTAAGATGAGAGTATGTTCTTACTCAAAACTACGTCTTAAGGCACTACGTTAATTCTTGGTGCACGTAAAGGAGAAAATTGGCACTTACCAGCCTCAGCCAGCTAAGTTAACATTTTTGTTGACCTGACTGTGTGTGCTGCACGTTTACCTACCAGATTTATTCAGATCTTGAGATCTGAAGCTCAGATCCTCTCCTAGTGAGGGTATGCGTTAAATATTCTGTTACTTGCATGCTTCTGGTTGTAGGAGACAAACAAAGCTTATAGGACAGAATTGTTCACTGTATGAACTGTAGATGAGTTTGACTGAAAGAGTAAGTTGAGCAACCTAATGGTTTTCTGTCTCTTCACGTTTAGCTGTCCCAACTTGGCCAAAAATGAGACTGAAACACCATTACCTGGACGGCAACGTGGCAACAGAGAATTGTTACAACATTCAGATGTCTTTATATCTGTAATTTTGTCATCACATTACAATTTAAACCCTTTTCATTAACATGATAACCTTTTAAAAACTCTGTAATTAATTTCAGAAATAAACCTTGAGACCTGCTGTATTTTTGGTGGGGGTCAGTTTCCCATTATTACATTCTAAATGCAGTGTTAGCTGTGGTAGATGACAGAGCTGACTGAAAAGCATAGCATTTTCACGTTCTTACATCTAATTTCTGTTAAAGTCATAGCTTGAAGAAAAGGTCAGGTCTGTCTTTAGGAGTTGTATTCTTCTTGAAAGCCAGACTGTCTTATTTAACAAAACTGAAAAGGACAAAACTGCCTTTTAGGACCAGAGAACAGCCTCAGTCCAAGAGAACTACTGTTTCTACTTCTTACCCTTTGGTTTTTTTACCAAAGTCATTATACTTGCATTTAGATTTGTGCAGTCGTTGCTTGATGGTCCAAAGAGGTACCTAAAGATACCTTCAGTACAGGTTTCTGAGAAAGTAATTTACCTTTTCTCCTTTTCTCTTACGGTTAAGAGAAACTTGCTTGCCTACACAGTTTCAAACTGTAAAACTGTGAAATCTTAAGTAATCTTTCTTACGCACTTTTTATTGTAGCCTCTTTGACTGTTATATTTGGGAAGAAACCAAGTAATACTCACAAAACTGCTCTTAACTGTTTTATAAGCACGTATGTAAAATACAGATTTTAGAATGGCACTAGGTAGGAACAGTTTAGTAGTTTAAACAATCTTGTGGTATCAGTTAAGTTTCACAGGTAGTGATAACTCTGGGGAGTGTGTGAAGGAACTGAGAGGAAGTACCACAATTTCTTTATAGATGTAGGTGACTGCCTCTAGAAATGTCCTCTCCAGAAACAGCACTGTTACTGGTACAGCAATAATGTGTCTTCAGAATTAGGCCTCAAATACCAAAAGGTGGAACAGAAAACACTTACTGTGGCTTTATTAACCAACTGTGAGGTTGTAATAATTACTGGCTTAGTGTACATTTTTCAGCAGTGTTTTTTGCACTGTTCTTCAATGTTGAATGTTAATTTTGCTCTAAAGGCCATACTTTTTCCCCAGCTGGATTTTTTTTTTCAGAGCATCTGCACAAGAAATGCCATCGATCTATTCCTTAAAAGTATCTCTCAGTAAAAATGTCTAATCTGGACCCTGTTACCAGGAACTCATAATGGAATTTAGTTTTCTTCACTGAGTGTTGTGAGCTACTCCACAATACTACTCTAAACTAACTTTGCCAAGTCAATAAACATATTTCTTGTGGTGTTAATTATAGTTGTTGTATATGAGCACTCTCCCATACTTAAGTCAGCAAGACTATGTCCAATGCAGTTTGTTATTCTACTTCCCAATATATACTGTATTTGTTAATAAAAACAAGATCAAAGTGCATTTCTAAAAGAAAATGACATTTAAGGTGTTTATTGCTTTCTGTGGGAGTTTGTTCTAGGAGCTTGAAATAATCCATCCCCAAGAAAATAGTGCAAAGAGTTCTAACCTTGCAGCTGACAGCCAACTTCTGAAAGATCTGCTGACTGCTTTTTGTACAGATCTTGTGGCAGCCTGTGAATACAATGGACCCAGCTCATTTAGACCAGAAGCACTCCTGAATAGCTAAAGAATTTGCTGTTTGAGTAAACTATGTAACAGTATCCAAAAATGGTGGCTTTGGTGGCTGTGTTCCAAAATGTAATTTGTGGTCTTTACGCTGGAGACCTCTGAGGACAGGTTTCCTTTGTGCTTTCCTTTATAGCTGGATCTTCAGCTCTGTTGTGCGAGCATGGTGTGGTTGATGGGGGGTGGGGTGGGGTTTAAAAAATGAATAAATACAAAAATCTTCATACTTAAAACATCCTCTTTCTCTCCAAACTAGTTTTCTGGTTTTGTTTGTACTAGTACTAGGTGCAGTGGGTGCAGAGCCCATGCTGCTCTACATATGGCTGGAGTTGAATAAAGTGCAGCACTTACCCTTTCACTGAGATGACACAGCCCGAAGTGGCCTTGCACAGGGGTTAGTCCAGTGTACTGACTGGAGCAGTCCTAAGAGTAAAAGGTACATAGAAGCTAACTTCAAAATTATCACAACTAAGTTCTTCAGCTCTGAAATAAAAAGTGTTGAGCCAAAACCTCCTATCCCTTGTTTACTGTCAGTCAGTAGAGAAGCCTACTCGTTCCTGTTGGTTGTTACTCACTGCTGACAGACAGCTCTGGCTCCAGCTTGGTCGGTGTTCTAGTGTTACGGAACAAATAGCCACAGTGGCCATGATTTCTCTATGACTTTGGAGGTCAGAGAAAATGTTAAGAATTTCCGTGCAGTGAACCAGAAGATGATTCTTCTGGTTCCAGATACACTTCTGTTTTGTTTGGAAGTGGTTTAGTGACCCTACTCAGTGTAGAAATCTGTGTCATTTTCAGCAACATTCAGATATAGTCTGCTCCTTACTGTGGTCACGTCCCTGAGACACACATGACCTCTTTCAAAGATACCCCAAAATCTGCATATTTAATCTAACAAGGCATCATGAATTTTCTTCTAAAATTACAAACCTCTAGGTACTTCAGTTGCCACATGAATTTGAAGTGCTAATTGTAAGCTTTGTAGCTTTGCCTTTATCTGCTAGTGGCTCTCCCCCTCTGAAAACCCTGGGTAACCAGACACATTCCCAAAGGCCTCAGGACTTTCAGTCCCAAGTCCTACTTCAGGCTTCCCATCTCATGTGTGTGCATTCCTGGGTTTGGCACTCGAAGGGGTAGGTCATATACATAATACTTTTAAAGAAACTTGCTTTTTAGCATCTGAGCATGGACATGCAGTGTAACTATTATTTATTTATTGCTTCCAATTCTTACTTGTATTATGTGTGCATCATGACAATAAAAGGATGAAAATTAACCTGGATGAAAATGAAGTGCCAGAGAGGTGTGTAGCTTCCCTTAAAATTAATTGTGTGGATTCTTTCCATATCTGCTGGAAGGTCTTGGGTTTGGTTTAGTAGTAAAGTCCTGGTATAAATACAATTCTCCATAGTTTTAATTTGAATAAATAATGGGATGACTCCTACTTCACTCTGGGGAGTAAAATTACACAGGTCATCTTAAATATGTTTTTTTGTAATGAACTTACCTGAGCTGTTTAATTTCTTCTCTGGAACGAACCCTTTGTACATTCAGCTACAATGGCAAAGCTTTCTCAGTTCTTACTGCGTCTCTAACAAGGAGAATAATTGCAGCATCTTGTACATGAATGGCAGCAGGAGCTCTGCTCTGGAATGTTTATTACAATGCAAGAATAGCATTAAATCAATTTAGAAATAGAATCCAAGCATTCAGTCTTCAAAAGACTTTTGAAGCCATAAATCAACAGATACAGTTTTTCTATTTCAAATGCAAATAACTGTGTTTGTATGCTTTCTCTGGACCACAAACAGGCACCATATGAAACAGATAAGAGCAACACTTTCTTCCATCTATAAATCCCAGATGATTGGTGTCTTCCTACTCTGTTTGTTCTTTCAGTCATTAATGTTTGCTGTTTTGTGTCCATGACAAAGACTATTGGATGGGGTCACAAAACCATACAAGAGAGAGATATTAGCCAGAGATGATGGACTATGACACAAAATGTTTCACAGGCAAGCACCATTGGTTTTTTGCTAAAAGCTTGCACTTTAGAAAAGCTTAATTGTTATATTGCCAGGTTTGCTAGCACCAAAATAAACCCTCACTTTTTATAGGTGGATGAAGCAAGCACTGCTGGTGCAATGTTTGCTTCAGATTCCCTTACCAGTGTGTTCCAGTTGTCTGGGAGGATCTCCTTCATTTTGCTGTTGACAGCTAAACTTCTGACCTCCAGCTGGGATGTGAATTCATCAATCCATTTCCCATAGGTCATTCACCAGCCATGGGCCCTGTTGATTCAGATACAGTTTGAATGGGTAGCTCATAGGAAAGATACCTACTCTTAGCCTGTCCAGCTGCAGCACTGAGGATATTTTTTTCTTCCCCGTGAAAAAAGCATTGGCTAGCCACCCTTCCCTCAAAGTAACCACATTCTGCTGAGTTCTTTGACAGCAAACAACATGAAGGTAAGTGCTATTGCATGGGGCAGGTAACTGATAAATCTACCTTCTGTGCCTTCTCTATCTCCCATCAGTCTGGAAGTCACCTTCATCATGTGAGGGCCATGTAGTAGTTTTAAGAAGAAGGAAGAAAAACAAACCAACTTTAGGAGTAAGCGTTGAAGACAAACACCCTTGCTTTATAAATTCACTGTGGGCTGTGGGATTGTTCTCAACTCTTACTAAGAAATTGTGCAAGTCTTTGCTATCCATGTCACCAGCTTTCTAATGGCTCTGCAGACCACGTTTCTGCCCAGAGGAGCAATCTGGTCTGTTACCCTTGCTTAGCATAGCACAAGAAAAAGCAGAGTTATTACCACCTCTCGGGGAGAAGGCTGCTCACATCTTTAGCCACACTCACTCCTCCCTGGAAAAGCTGAAATTTCTGCGAGCTCAGGGCCCAGTATGAAAACGGGTGAACCAAAACAAGGTCACCCTTCTGCAGAGCAGGTTCTTCTATTTTTTTACAGGATAAACTCACTGATTAGTTGGAAGTAAGTTTTTGACTTTTTTCTTTAACTCTCCCCCTCCATTTGCTGCAGTACCAATGATCAAAAGCACAGTCCCAATACCAGCATGGGATCCAGCTTAGTCAAACAGTCAGTGAAAACCTGATGAAAACTGATGCAGTTTTATACTTGTGACAGTTAAACCATGAGCAGCAAACCTCCAATGTTTTCCAAATTCTTTTTCCTCCTTTAGGTGTCATTAGTAATTTGTTCCGCTATTCTCCTGGCCTGGCCTCCCTATGTGCAGTTTCTGTCTGGTCAGGGTCTGGGCTTCAAGTGCCAAGCTCACCAGTATCCTAGCCAGGCTTTCTACAAAGCCTGGCAGTTTTTAAAGTCCATTTATCAACACTGGCATGAGCCCCAAATTACATAAGAGCCTTGGAAACCCGTTCTAGTGTCCCAGCAGAGACAAGGATTTAGCCCCAAAATGCTCATATTGATAGCTCAAAGGAAACAGCTAGTTCCCTTCCCAAACCCACAGAAATATTTGTACATCTAAAGTTCCTGAAGCAAAAACACATCAGATTTAGAAGAATCTTTTGGCACAAGATGACCTTGCTTTCTGTTACCTATTTCTAATAAACACTCGTTTTGGGAACAAAAACAGCGCTAAGAAAATAAATGCCACTCTGGCTGACTTAGATCCAGAAAGGATGAAAACTGGACTGCATTCTTTGGAAATTTTCATACTAAGAAACCAACAACAAATGTCTCTATCATCTAGTTAGTGTGGCACATTTTGATGCTGCTCAGATACGTGTATATAGGTTATTCACTGAAAGGCAATCTCACTCTACTCTCCATCCTTTTACTGCAAATTATCTCATTAAAGGGATTCTATTTTGTTCAAGTGTTTTTACTGATTTCCCAAAAATTTACCCCTTCCATCTACAGTATTGCATTTTTTCTGATCATACCTAGAGCTGCTAAATGCATCAAGACTTCCACTTGTGCAGCTGCATCCTCAAGAGGTCTGTGAGTAGCCACTGTCTCCATGATCAGAGATGTTGGAATGACACAGCAGGAGGAAGGGTTCCTGGGGCTGGCAGGGCTTGGGGCTAACTTACCTGGTTTACAGAACAGTCTGGAACAGTCAGATATCAACTGCTCGTTGTTCACTGACCACAGGGGAGGACTGGTAAGCAAACGGGTTTCAGTCTGTCTTGCAGAGAGAAAATGGAGAATCAGGCCCTTCCCAAGACATCAAGGTGTAGACATCATTCAGGCAGCAGGGAGGGAAGCAATTGAGAACATGAAGGACTCCAGCACAAATCCAAAAGGGAGATTCTCCCCTAAAATGAAAGGCAAGGACAGAAAGTAATGCTATCAGTCAGCAAACCTTCATAAGTACACTACAGAGTGCTCCCACCCTCTTTCCACAGTAGCCACAAGTTGAAGACCCAGCAGTAACAGTGAGGCCCATCCCAGGAGATGATCTTGGATAAGGATAAGGGCCAGCTCTTTCCCTTTCTCCTCTCACATCCACAGGAGAAAAGCAGGAAACTAAGCCATGAACCAATAGTGACCATGTATGGTTGGCACTGTTCTGACACCAGACAGAGCCAGGAAGGACACTCCAGCATCCAAAAATCACATCCTGCTGAGCCAGAGATGAGACTGGGGACATACAGTCATTTTTCACTAGAAAAACCAGCTACCAAGGAACAACTGAATAAATTCACATATTTAGGCACAGCACTGAGTACCAGGAAAAATAAATGCCACTTACCCAAAGAGTATTTGCAGAGCTGTTGTCAACAGAAGCTGTAAGCACAAAGAAAATGCAGTTCAAATGACTACAGGTGGCTCTGAGATCTTGCACATTGATTGTTGCCACACCTACAGTTCCACTGCATAAAACTCCACCTGTATACAAAAGATGAAGTGGTTTGGTAATAAATCACTGAAAAAAGGTGGAGATTAAAAACATTAGGTTGGTCCTGCTACTCTTTTATTAGAAAGCCTGAATTGGAAAGGAAGCAAAATCTTAACCAGGTCCATGTATCAGACAGGCTGGCTATAAACTAAACTAATCTTTTGCTACAAATACCACTACAGCTGTAGTACAGAGGAAGCACAAGAAAACACCAGTTTATGCCAACAGGCTGCCTTGTGATGCATACAATCACATCTGTAGTACTTTGGAAAGTCTGCTGCTCCAAGACTATGCAGCTCTATTACATGAATCAAATGCTTGAAAAATAATGAAAGGCCAACAGTCAAGGAATATCAACCTGCAGTATCTTGTGCTGGTTTGTACATCAACTTCATCAAAACTCATCAGAACTGTCAGTACTTTATGCACTACAGTGGCAGACATGCAATATATATTTCTACACACATAAAGGCAGAAGCCAATTTCATGATTAAACACAAAACATGGGGTTAGGAATGTTAACATTTTTCATATCACAGTTATAATTAGATGAATGTGTTGTCATCCCTGTGAAAGTAATTTTATTGTCTTTGAAAAGGTCTGACCGTGTCTAAATTTAGGAAGTCAGCAGGTCAGTTGTTTTGAAATGGGAACAGAGTTGACATAATGATGCGAGTTCAAATAAAATTATTACTAATCAGATGGCATTGAGTTATTTGACTTGCCATTTACATTAAACCTGACAGGTAGGTGGATATTATGACCCATACTTAAAATGGAATATAACTAAGCTGAAACAGATATTTTTATTATTATTTTTCTAAAAGTGTTTTTCGTAGCTCGGTGTTCTTTTTCCCTTTCCCCACTGTGATCAGAATTGTACTGTCTGAAAGTTCAACTGGCAGCGGAAATGTTATTTCCAGTTTGCCTACAGATAGAGTCATTTCTCAGGGGCTGCCTCAGAGCAGACGCTTTTGTAGCTGGGCTTTAAACTTTGCCATTTCAGAGGCAAACACTCTTGATCAAAGGATGCATAAAAAGAAAGGCCTCAGGAGATTCCCTCTCTGCTGACTACCTCCAAAGGGTCCTCTCGGGTTATGAGCTCTCTGAATCTCAAAGCTACCTTTAGTTTCTGTTTCTGTCTTCCAATTTTCTAGGCCTGTAGACCTAAAAGCAACTACAAATCTCCCTTTTATAATTGGAATACTTCACCTCATTTCCCACTCTGCTTAAGAAGAGAGGGTAGGGGAGTGTGGACAGAAGGCAATGCCATAGACTAAGCAATCAATTTATCCAGTCATCTGCTCCAAAGGTCAGTGCTGTTGCTCCATGGACTGCAGAAGAGGGCATGTTTGTATGAGAAATGAATGGTGCTCACTTTGAGGGCTGTGGATGAAGAACAGAACCTAGAGAACAGCAGATATTTAGAGTGACAGGATAAAGATCAAAGGGGAATGCACCAGAGCCATGCGTGTGAACACTGTCCTTTCTCAGAGTGAGGCAAGAGCATCAGTGAAGGACTGGGAAGGAAGAAGGGAGCCGTATACACAGTATGAAGGATGTGGCCAAGAGGGGTAAATGCTGCACTTCAGTCAGATTAGCTCTTAATTGGAGTCTTTTTAACAAAAAAAAAAAGATGTAGAAGAAAGTACCGGCACGCATGCCTACAGAATTGTCCTTGTAGGAGGAAAGTTTTTCCTACTGCAAGAGAAAAGGGCCCTATTCTACTGAAATTAAATACTGGCTATTTAACAAGACTTAACAAAAAAAAAAAAAAGGAAAAAACCCAGCATCTGAGAACAATGTATCTATTATAGCCTTGTTTTCCAGCAGATGTTTTGAGGTGACACAGAACAGCTCAGTGGCTGGGTGTTCTGTTTTAAAGACCATGCTGTGACTCGTTCCGGAACAGAGCTACTTGGCTATACAGGGCTTTTAAATTTCCATTTTGAAAGTGTACTTAAGCTGGTAAACTATGTGTAGCTAAAGACTATTGTCTGAGGAAAAAAGGCTGGAGACCAGGAAAGGTACCTCCAAAAGGAAAATGGGCTTTATTCAACCCAAGTGCATAAACAGTACTAAATAAGATACGATTGGTACTTCAACCCAGGACACATACACTACTCTGAAGCCTTAGTAAAATGAAGTATTTCAGCTAACATTTCTAGCACGTAGAGAAAAAGAGCTTTTGCTTTGCAAAAATATTTTTGCAACAATCAGGTGTCTGAATGCACTTCCCAAAGAAGCAGCACATGACATGAATAATGATGCTATAAACTACGTTTGACCTTTAAACAGCATATATGAACAACTGTTTGAGTGGCAAGGAACTCCTGAATCTCCCCAATCTTATTCATTCTTACCATCTCTCTGACAAAAGGCCTGGGAGTGGCTGTTCTGTGGGTATCCTGCAGTGCTCAGGCTGCAGGTGGTCAGAGGCCTCCTTGTACCCATGGCTTGTTTACCCAAGTTTGTGGGCAGCAAAACACATTATTTTACTCATACCCCACTGTAAATGTATTGCCACCATGCCTCTGTGTGTGACCAGCACCTTCCACATAAATACAACGGAACTATTTCCAGTGCTCAACTCGCCCATCACCACCTGGAGAACTCTTGCCCCCCCCAAAATACTTCTCTTAATGATTCTCCACCATCAATGTTTTTACAGGATGAAATTAAAATAACAAACTTCAAATCTTTCTTCAGCACTAGCAGCAGCAGAATATTCAAATACAAGCTGGGGGTCCCCTTGTGGTGCCCATGCCACTTGGCAAGCACCAATGCATGCACTGCAACATGCAGGAAGCCACCATGTCCTGCCATTTAGTTGGCCAGAAACTACACAAGTGCATAAATTGCTGCAGCTATTAAAATCTTTGATGGTCATTTTAACAATTTCCATCAATAATGAAAAAATCACAGACATTACCAGTGTTAAAGAAACCCCAAACTATTGGTATCTTTACAAATAGTTCTCTAAGAAAATGTTAACAACCTCAAATGTTTAATAACAACAGAGGGCACTTAAAACTTCTTTTCAACTAGGTGTGTTGCATGTTTGTATTCATTGTCACCAGGTATCATGTGCTCTAAGTCAAGTTAGACATTTGCAAACTACTTTGATTTTACTAAAATATGAACTTTCTAATATAAAAACAGATTCTTGAAAGTGCTTATTACTATCTTATTTCTGCTGCAACTGCAGAAAAACACAGGAAACAGCACCAGCCATATTATCAAGACCTGGCAGTCCATCCAACCCAGCACCTCCAGCATGGTCAGTACCAGCAACTTCACAGACAAAGCTTGGTTCTAATGCAGATCTCCATCACTATTGACTGGTGACAACAAGTTAGTACCAGCTCTCAATATTTCATATGCCAGAATCAAAAACCTTGTCATTACAATTCCTGTATTTGAGCACTTGATCTCATTGACACTTTGCAGATAGGACACCCGTGTCCTGGCTTGCTTGATTTTGTTTATTAATCACAAGGTAATGGTAAGTCCAACTTGAGCCTTTCTTGAAAATTTCTAATATGGAAGCATCAACCAGAAACATTTTCTGCAAGTAAAACCATAATGCCAACTGCAAGTCCAATTATGTATTTGCAAACAATGAGGACAGTACAAGATAGATGTGTTCCCATGAGAAAAGGTAACGAGGTCAACACAACAACAAAATCCCTATCACCCCTCTCACCTCCTCACAGCTGAATAAAAGAGCAGAAAGTCTCAAAAATCAAATGCTTCAACAGCTGTGGGAAACCAGCCCAAAATTTAAAGGACAGCTGCCACTGCTAATGGGTCCTTGAGGTATTGTTGTTCACCATCAAAACAGATAAAAAAGACTAGGAAATATTTACTATCCTTTATTTTCCTGAAAGTGCAAACTGCATATGCTTGTTAATTATGGCTTTGATCGTTTCAGCATTCGTTACCTACCTCTAGAAAACTGAGGAGACAAATAATGTCACTATTAATCCTAATGGTATTAGCCATTGCTGACATGATAATATTCTCCAGACAAATGACTCTACCAAGCTCTCTTTTCTGCTCTAGTTTATTTTCTCTGCTTGGTCCCTAGACATTTTTCACACACAGATTTTCTTTCTCCACTTGGCATTCACTAAAATACTACAGGACATAGTTAAATACCAATGGATTAAAATACATTCAAACCAACTTGATAGAAAAGCAAGAACTTGGAGACATGGGGGAATACTCTGAACTCTTCTCTGTTGACCAAATGACAAGTGTCTCCCCCTGAGATTTCTAGACATTTCAAGTAGAAAAATCACCCCCCACCCTCCCAAATCAGCCTCCACATATGGGAATGTTTTTATTTAAATCTCTGCCAGTATCTTAAACAAATCAACATGGGAAATAGGAATCATTAGACGTGACAATCTTAAAATACACCCACCCTCTGCCTTCAAATGCATCTCTCAAGTAAGCAGAGGTAACGATGCCTTTTTCTGCAGCTATTTTTGCGTAGCCATTGAAAGAGATACCCACCCCCCCATCTGCTGTCAGACAAAGGGATGAGTCTAGATCACACTAAGACTTTGTTTCAATTAATTTTTCATTAAGGTTAAAGCACAACTAGTTTGAGGCCACTTAAGTTTTAAGAGTGTTAAGAGTAGGTGGGTGAGGAACTTTGCACTTTCTGAAGCCTGAAAATAATAGTGAAGCCAAAAAAGGGGACAAGAGAAGGGAATACTTGAATATTTTGGTTTCCTCCTGAAACTACTTAAATTTTGACATGGCCAAATGATTCACTTTGAAGTTACACTTTAAAACCTTAAATGTAAGAAAGTGGGCAAAAATCAAATCCTAGCAGTAAAAAACGTATCTCTTTCTGATACTCATGTAACACTGCTCCTTGCACTCGGTCAGTAATGTCCTCTGGGCTTTACAAGCTGCATCCCTGGCACACTTCAGCTGTGATATTGCCACAAAACTCACCTTTAGCCAAGATGCCGATGCCAATGCCAACTCGCCTGCCTCTTTGTTTGCTTTGTGTGCAAAAGCTTATTGCACAGCTGAAACATTTTAAGTAAGGGTAAAATTCAAAGATAGATAAAAGGTTCACAGTTTAGATTGAGAACTAACAATTAAAAAACACACCGAAACAAAATTATTTGACTTTTCAGCAGAATTTCCAGAATTTCTACACAGTGCCACAAAACTGAGACTCGGATTACTGTTGTTACCCATGGCTGTATTTTTGAGCCTTCCAGAGCCATTTACATATGTGGAAACTGTTCTAACAACAAAGTAATTTCAACCACAACAGCTTAACCATTATCAGCAAAAAGAGCATCTACTCAACACTAACAGTAGCTGCCAAAGCTAACAGATTAAGTCAATGTACTCATCTGGAAGTCCTATACCAGGCTATTTTTGAGATATAATGAGCCAAGAGAGTTCAGAAAGTGTTCAAGCAGTGACTTAAACTTATTTTCCTGAAGCAAGAAAATTTCCAAAATGCCTTTTCTCATTTGTCTCAATTTTCATAAAATTAAAAAAATAAAATAAAATAACATAAAATCCTAGTGAAATATTACAGATATCAGATTAATTATTTTAGACATGGTGAGGTCAGTGAATAAGAAATGTGAAAAGTTAATTTTAAACATGGACATAAGGTCTGTCCCTGCAAAGTTAATGTGGAAGGAAAAACAAATGTAAAATTATTTAGAGGCCTAAAATACTGTTCTGCAGAATGTTTTCATACCTAAAACCCCAAACTACTGGAAAGAGAAAAGAAAATTAATTTTCTAGGAGGTAAATCAGTGGAAATACTAGAAGAATCAGGTGCTGTCTTCCTCTCATCTGCCAAAAGCTTGAGTTTACAGGAAATTCAGGCTGGAAAAAAAAGGAGAAATGAAAGGACTTCAGGTTTCTTAGGAAAGAAATTCATGTCCTCCTCTTCTAGAGGCATACTGCCTCTGACTTTTTTGGGCAGCCCTGTGGCAAGAAAGATTAAGCCCAGAGTAAGTATAGAACAAATAATCCCAGAGCTAACAAAAAAATGGGAAGGTGAAATTCAGTAGGCAGAACAAATCTGAGGAGAAATGTACATGGAGAACAAAAGGGAGAGGTCTGGGCACTAAGGAGAAAAATGAATGGTTTAGTTAATTGGGAAAGATCCCTTCAATAACACCTGACAAACAGGTGCAAAACTTGAACCTTGTTGGAACCATGTTGAGAAAACTAAATAGCATTCCTAAAATTAATTTTACAATACCAAGTAGCTACTTCTCACAATAAAAGAAATAATTTGCTTCTCTTGCTGGAGGACCAGTTATTATTAGGACTGTCAGGTGAGAAGTATTCTTCATAACTTGTTTGAATAGGATCGAGTTTATCAGCAGTTTAATAACATTCATAGTCTTGGGCCAAAGTAATTTAAAAATTCAAACAAACTTTCTCTGAGAAATGAGACAAAAATCAAATAAATAAACAGTGCACTGAAATAAGGATGGAAGGCCACCTACATTTCTCCTGAAACACAATGGTTTTTCAATGTCCAATTTTTTTTCTGGCTGCTCATGAATTTGGCACATCCTAAAGATGCTCTGTTTTCTATTAAAGCTTATTGAGCATAACAATAACAGTACGTTTTTAATAATATGCACACTGAACATTGCAGCCATGAACATTCAGCAGAGTTGCTTGCCATTATGAGAGATATTAAAACCAAAATATAAAAAATTACTTTATTTGCACAAACCTATTTTCTCCAATCCCATCTAAACATTTTTCATGAGCTAGCTATGAGGTGGAGGAAGCTATCAGGGGATATACGAGAAGAAAAGGGGATTTACATGACAACAATTCCACTGTTGTCAGAGGGCCATCGTGGTATCAGTACACAGCAAAATCTGATGTTTTCACATTGCTTCTGTTTCCAGATAAATTCTGCTGTTGCTGTTCTGCAACACACCTGCAAAGTGCTGTCCTTTTTTCTCTAGTTCGTCTTTTTTCTCCTGTCTGATTTAACAACAAAACCATCAAAAGCATGTGTACTTCCAGGCACTGCAAAAAATTTGCCCTTTGCCACATTCAACATCAAACCTCTATTCTTTCACTGCTATAGCTGACAGCTACTCAGAAGATGGCTGGTGTCAGATGGGACTTAGACCCTGCAAAGAAGGCTTTCTGGAAGAAAAGCCAGAGTCGAGCTGGTTTATGCAGGGCAAGGACATCTGCCTTCAGTGGCTAGGGCTAAGGGGAGATCAGTGATCCTGCACTCCAGACCATCAATCACTCAGAGCCCTTTGCTCTATGGGATGCTCCACAGTAACAACAGCCAGATGCAGTGAATGCAAAGGGGAGTCTGGAGAACTGTGAGGCTTAATCCCTTATACCTGTAGGCACGGGGCACAAGAGGTGCGGGAAAGTGAATGCTAAACAAGGCTTTGTTAAGCTGAGGAGTTGTGGAACCTTTAGTGCACTGCACAGTACTTCCATCAGCACTAACAGACTTTTCAAGAAGTGTATAAACTAATGTAAAGTATTTACCTCAGAAACTGAAGCATTCTTCAGCACATGTACCAAAATCCAGAATACTTCAGGGCTACCTCTACATTAACTAGAGCAGATCTGGGAACACGGTATTCCAGACATCACTCCAGAAGACAACTCTCAGAGCCAAAGATCTGAAATTTTGGATTGGATATGCCTCCTGTCATTTTCATTTTTTTCCTCTTCCTCAGTCCCACTGGTCTTAGATTTATTTTATGTTCTTATCTTTTTTACTCAAACAGTAAAATTACCTCTATTCAATATGTTAAGAAAACAGTCTGACTGAAGAATGTAAGTGCAGTAAAATACACATGTAACTAACAATGTCATAGCATAACCCAGACCAATCTCATGAAAAATCAAACAAGCATGCTGTTTAGTCTTCAAAATAACCCAAGAATGTTTCTGGGATATTTCCCCTGCTTCTCTACAAAAAAAAAAGTAACAGTTCCATGTACAGTCACTCCTTATTTACAAGCACCCATTTCTCCCCAGTGTTATTTATTCCTGGCTTCTCATGTGTCACAGACCAAGACACTTCCCTCACACAGAAAGCAGTAGTCAATAATTCTAGCTACTACTTATCTGAAGCGCTAAATCATCATTAGAAACAAAGCTTTGTGTAAGAGAATATTTCACAGAGAGCTACACTAGCACTTTGATAACTGAACTCTACAAAACAAGTGACTGAAACAGTGCTAAGCTTTGATCTCGTAACTATGCCCACTGTTCTTTTCTTCCTATCCTCCTCATTGTCCTGTCTCCTATCACATTACTCCTTCTCAACCCTTCTTCTAAAATATCTAAATGTGCTTTTTTGAAGCAGATGGTTTCTAGCCTCCATGGACTGAAGCATTTTGGGGGAAGCAGATTAGCTATGGAAATTTTTAGGCACTAGAGGACCTGAAAACACAGTTAAACAGATCTATCATAGTCATGAATGTAATTTTCCCAAGTTGGAATAATTATTTTTACCCAAGCTTATGGATGTTGCAAAATTACCATTTGGAAAAATAATATTTTTTTTTTTATATACAATACATACATTCTAATAATGTTACATGATTAAATAGAAATAACATGAAGAAATATTACAGCTTTTCATTGCATGACCCAACAGGGATTAGAAGAAAACACTGAAGCATCACTTCTGCTTGACTGAAATACACCCAAATACATGAGTTCTCATACTTGTCTATGTTTTACACCTTCTGCTTGCATAAAAAAAGTGTATTTGCAATTACTAAATGTCAACAGATTTAGTGCAATATGTTACAAAACAAGTAAAACAGACATTGACTTACTGTGAGGTGTTTGCATCCAGATCTTCAGAATGTCCTTAGACACAGCAATCATTTTGACAGAAATTTAGTAGGAAAAAAAAGGAAAAAAAAAAAAGTAATTTTAGACACAAAGCTTTAGTTTGAGCCTAGGGATTTTCACTTAGCTGAAAAGAAAAAGAAACGATTTAGCCAAATTACAGAAAGGATTATGGAACAAACTAGCAGACAAATGGAATCCTCAGCTAAGGAATATTGCTAGAACTTCATGTATGTCACTGTACACCAGCTGAGGCTGTGTGCCCTGAATTTAAGTGGTTTGCAGCCTCTTCTGCTGTGCGAGGGTCAGCTACTATGGCTGCATACTGGGGTGCCTGAACTGAAGAAACTAAAAAAGCCTGGAGGGTGGGAATGAATTCAAGTTCAATAGAAACAAAAAGGTGAGGTAAGTCACTGCTATGATACAGCTCTTGCTGGCTCTGAGTTAAGGCAGTTATGTTCCATGGTGCACTTCTTAGTTTTGATTTTGGGTATATGGTGTAAGGAGGCACAGCCCAGCATTAGTGTAAGTGGGTTTCCACAGTCTTGGTTCACTGACCTAGAGAGGATTTTATCTTCCTCCATGCTGACATGCTTCTAGTTCCTTCTGCAAGAAAACACATGTGATGGGACAGTGCTCACACTTGCAATTTGCCTGAAACACAGACAAGACACATCAGAGATTGAACTTGAAGAGATTAACTCCTCTGCAGTACAGATGCAGCCATTCCCCCACCCCCAGCAAAACAGGAGCTATGTTGGTACTCAAAGAGGTAGCAAAGTGTCACAGCTCTGCATGCCATCCCATTTAAAGCACTGGTCACTTTTAATTTTGTTATGTATTTTTAAACTAGGTTTTCTATATCCCTACTTGTAATGTAATATTCTTATGTACTTGAGCTTTATTTCTGTTTATCTTGTACCCAGATTTACTACAAGACCGATTGATTTAGAAAAGGAAGCAAAACACATCTTGCAATAGCTGCTTGTTCAGCATAGGTGCATAAAAATTGTCACGACAAAGTTAACAGTACCCAGTCCATAACTGCTGGAAGGAATAGGAGAACTGGCACACAATCTACCAGGAGCCAGCACTGCTCTGAACAAGCTGAGTAGGTGGGCACCCAAGCGGCGGCATCCAGCTTGTAACATGTCCTTTGACAAGCCAGAACAGAGGCTGACCAGTGAAAGGAGAATAAACAGTCTTTTGGACCAGCCAGCTCTTGACTCATGGAAAAGCACATGTAAACATCAACAGTACACTGTGGAGCTTGGGAAAGCTTAAAGCTTCTCTCAGGAAAAAGCTCTTGAGCATAGCCACCTCTGTCTCAGAGGGAAGGACCACTAAAGCCATCAGTCACTAGTGTGGCATCAGATTTGCATCGTGGTATATGTAAGGACTGACAAATAAATTGATCAGTGTCTGGTTTCAGTGGTTAACAGAAAAAATACCTATTATCTGAGCATAAATAAATGTTTGAAGTTTTGAGGGTTTGCCTGGTCTCTCAGAGTACCCCCATCATGCTGATCCCAAGTTCACAAACAATAATAGCAGCAACATGTGCAAGCACTTTACATCTTTCAGCGAGCTCACCAAATGGAGAATTATTATTCCTATTCTAGATATGAGGAAAGTCAGATATAGAGAGGTTAGCTGACTTTTTTCCAAAACTAGCAAAGCTAGGAACACAGCCCCCATCTCCCAGGAGCAGGCTGTGGGGTTCAGCAGAGAGGACTGATGCAAATTTTGCAAGAGATCAAGGCCAACAAGACTACAGGCCTCTTTTTGCTGACAAGGTTCTGTGCTGCCAGTCCAGACCACAGCTCCATCTGGACCTGTCAGAAATCATAGTTTGTCCTGATGATCAGAAAAACCACAGAAACTAGTCATTTTCAGTGCTCTTGCAAACAAGTTGTTTCATCTCTTGCTTTGTACCTCTCATGAGAAATGAGAGGTACATGAGAAATGTAACTGTTGACCTATCATGCTCTGATACTTTGTGAATCATTTCTAATTTCTGTGGTAGAATACATCTACATTATAATTCGAGAGTTTCTTAGTAACATTTCATAAACTTTCAAGCACCACTTTTTTCCAGACCACAGAGTAACATGATGGCAGAATGTTCTGTAAACCTAGATATATCTGTGTGTGTCTATGTACGTCTGGCTCTGCCAAGCCTTGTAGCTGTTAGGTGAAGTTCTGGCAGTTTGGCAGCAGGGGACTCTAGGATTAGTTACAAGAGGACATTTGCATATAAATCTGTCTCTATTTATGAAACCTAAGAAGAGACGTGTCATTGGATTTTGCTTTTGAGAACAAAGTATGAAAATCTTTGTATAAGCTGAGAAACTTAAACCTTTTTCTCTTAAAAGTTTCTGTTAGGTTTCAGTTAGATTTCTAGACATATAGACTATATCCATATTTTTAATCACCCATGTTCACAGAGGTGTTCAGATGATTTCTATGGACAGGAATACAGCCATGTCTGTGTATGCTGTGCAGTTTGAATTTAACCAGACCCATTCTGTTCCCCTTCTCCCTTTTCCCCTGACAGATTTTCACTGCTTACTGATCCAGCTGGCTCCCTTCAGGCTGCAAGTCAGCTTGCATATAGTGGGTAGTTTGGGTTTGACTTCGAGCATCTAGATACACTTACAGTCACCTATTTTTACCCTTAGTCACCTCCTTCCAGGAAGGAAACTGGGGCATGAGAGGCACAGGCAACTAAGCAAGATGGAACACAGGTTTTAGTAAAGTAAGTTGGAATTTGCTGTTGAAATTCAGAGTACAATTAATCATGACAGTGACCATACCTGAGCTGCAATAAAGTCAGTTTGCTTTATGGAACTCCACACCTCTGCTGAAACACTCCTACACTCCTGCAGAGATTCCTTCTGAGATGCTTTTGGGAATCAGTAATTTAATTTTGATATTTTTTTTTAATAATAATTAAAAAAAAAAATAAACACAAACCTGATATTCAGCATCATCTCATACCATTGCAGTGAATCATCTCAGAACTCAAAAGCCATTCCTGATGGCTAGCACTCCTGTGAGCTTTTCTTAATTTCAAAAGTCAAATTCAAAGTTTCTTCCAAGTAATTCTTAACATCAGAGTGGATCTCAGATGAGTTTAGCCTCTGCTGCTCTTTGGAATGAACAGATCAGTGTTAGAAATGTGTTTTTAGAAGTGGTATTTTATAACTGATTGTTGGCTTCTTTATATTCATTTTTTCAAGTGCCTGTCAACAGATTATTTTTGCAGAAATTACTGGCACTGTAACAGCCTCATCAAAATGGCAAAATCATGTGTTCTTTGACAATACTTGTAAGATACCTGACTTTCCACTTTTGGCCCATAACTCTCCTTAAACAACCAACCAACCAACATAATCCTTCTATTAATATATACATAAAAGTCTAGGGAAATGGAACTTCCTCTATCTCTGTTCCCTCCATGAAACAGTATCTGCACTAAGAAAAGCAGCAAAGCTGTATGTATCCTACGTACTCATAATGACAAACAGTAAAATGAACCCCATTCATACTGAAATGTCACTTAACACTTTTCCAAGTATAATAAAACACTGCATCTGCAATTTTAGTAATTTTACCACCAGGTTTCTTTTGTTCAAACTTACATTTAATATAGCTTTTAAATAATTTTCTGATTAAATTGCTGAAATGCAATGAAAGCACTACAGAAATTGTTTTGATACCCACACTGATACCTTGTCAGGCCTGCAGCATAAGGATAAAGTTTTCTATTAGCATTTCAGCTTTTCTGGGCACAACTCTGCAGACTGGTAACAGTTTGCATGGGGAATTCCATATCTGACAACCCATTTTACAAATTGCTCCCATTATTCCTGGACCAAATCCTGTAAGGTTTGTTAACTCCCACAGCACTTGATGGGAGTGACAGGTGCTCAGGGGGTTGGAAATTCATCCCCATGTAGGTCGTCACCTAATAAACACAAGCCCTACTGGTTTTTAATCCCCAGGATCAGTTTCTGACTGCTCTATACATACCATCAGGAGGATACAGCTGTTGCAGATCTAACAGAGCAGACGTGAGCAACATGATGCCAATATGGGGAGAAAGGGAATTTGTTTCTCCATGGAGAAGAGGCTGCTGTGCAAAAAAGATGAAACAGGTCAACATGGACGAGACAACTGATGCAACTACAAGGAATAAATTTCATCTCCTTGTGTCCAAGAGCTGGATGTGCCTGTGAACAACCACATCACTCCAGAACAGCAGATAAAGGGCAGAAGTTGATGAAGGGACTCTTCATTTGATGAGTATCACCATTTTGATGATATCAAAATTATTTGGGAGAGTTTTATGATCCGAAGCTCAAGAATGAATACGATTGAGGTCCAGAAAAGAAGGTGTAACCACAACTTGTACAAGACAAGACAGGGATGGAAGTCATGGCAGTTCTTAATTTTTAACAAGATTAATGTAAGCATTATTTTCATACTAAATAACTGAGCAGGTAAAATTTATAAGACTACATATTTTCTAATACTCATCATAAAATGAGATACATCTTCCTCCACTTCTTTTCCTTTAGGCCCAAAGCTTTTCATGTGTACAGTGTTTTCTGTATCTGTCCAGCTTGACAGGTTGGACAGCAGGCATTGCTTACCAAGGGCCCACTCAAACTGACTGAATTCATGTTTCCTATTCTCACACACCTTTACAAACTGTCTCTTCACAGCCAGAGATACAACAGAGTATTCTCAGAGAAAAAATCCAACAACAACCTTTGTAGTTTTCGTGAGATGTCAGAAGACCACCTCCTTCATGCCCCTGGTTAGCACCAGTGGAAAGTAGCCTATTGTTTTCAGCAGGAACAGGATCAAACCCATAGCTGCAAAGGTGTTAACAGCAGCAGAGTCCATCCTGCATTTTGGACCGTGGGTGCCAGGCCACAAGATGTTGGCATCATCTGCTCCTTCCCACCTCCGGCTGCGTGGTCCTGCTCTTCCGCTGCAGCTTCCCCCGCTTCAGCTAGGCCACAACAACTGCTCGTGGGAGCACAGGGTAAACCGGATTGCTGAAAATAACTCTTGTGGGGAGTTATTTTTAGGACAGAGCCCTTCAGACCATGTCAAGGTGGCCTTACAAAAACACGATGTGGGGAATCAAGAGGACCCTTTAATCTGGCTTTGCCCCTAGAGGCAGAGTACTGTGAAACTGCAGCCGTGTTTAACAGTTGCATGTACAATATACACAGCAGAGAGAATACAGGTCCTTCTGTCATACCTATGAGAGAACAATGAGCTTCCAAAGTACTTAAAAATCATTAAAATACTTTTCCTTTCTTTTTCTGTCCCTGAAACTAAATATACACACAGAGATGATCTCTTGCAATGTTAAATAACTGTTTTCCTCACATTCTTTATCCTCTCAGTTTAATTTAGTCTTCTTCTAAAGGACTCCATCAAAGCCAAGTCAAGATGTGTAAGAGACATTCATAAGAGAAAGCTGTGCTAATGAACTACATGGCAACTAGCCACAACAGAAACACTTAACCCCAGCACTTGCAACACAGCACCTTCTAGACCACTTCTCTAAGGATGGTGTCACAGAGAGGAAGTAGTAATACCTTTCAGATAAAAGTAAAACTATGTGCACACCAAAAGAAACCCCAAAAAACAAGAAGCCACCTCCCATCGGATATGAAATGAGGCACTGCTCTGAAAAAATGGCAGAGTAGAGCTGGACTTGAGACTTGTCAGTACATTCCCATCTGGGGAGATCAAAGAGGTGTCTAAGTACTTGTGCAATAAATGCTGAATCAACGCTGGAAGGCGGAAGATAAAACTTTTTGCTAAGAAGCTTTCTCCTCTATTTGTTGATAGAGGAGTCCTATCCCTCTCTCAGAGAAGGATTCCTCTTCTGGGAGCTAGCTACTCTGAGGAATTTTTTGCTAAAGAGGAAGTTTCCCAGCTCAGACAGCAGAAGCAAGAGCAAAGCCTGTATCCTCACACTGGCTTTTCTTTCAGCTCTTCCATCCCCTTTTCAATAGTCATTTGGCCCCTGGCTGACAAATGAAGAACTGGTTGTAAAAACAAACTGTAAGAACAAGCAGTTCAGTTGGTGCTTCTGTACCTAAACAGAACACCAATATTAATCTTTGATTTTAGATTGCTTGAAATGCTTTCACAACTCTCACTCTCTTTGACTGATCTGGGATTGATATTGCACCCAGGAAGGATTTGGGGTTTTATTTAATCCCGGTTTCTTGCCATGCAGCTAAAAGGCTTTTGACTTGTTAATAATTTTATACTCCAGTTAAGTCAATAAATATTCACCATGTCTGCCTACTCCTTCTTGCAATTCCTGGTTGGATAAAAGCCTCAAAGTATTTGAGGAGAGTAAAATAAGATCAATGCTTCAAATGATAAGCAGGCAGAAGAAACAACAAATACAGCCTAACCCACCCGTTCTCTTTTCCCTGCCTTTTTTATCTTCCTGTATCCCACTTGACTTTTTTTTTTTTCAACACCTCATTCTCTGTCTCTTCATTTTCTGTGCTTTCCTCACTTGGTCTCACCCTCGTTGCCAACAGTTCGCCGCTTCGCTTTCCAAATGCCAGGTGACATCTTGTTGCCACAGCAATATCAGACATAAAAAATTACATCTGCAACCAACTGCTGTTTCAGCAAAAGTTTGTAGCAATAGGCCTCATCTACAATGCTAATACTTTTGCATTTGCCCCTAAAATTTTCAGTGCTAACATTTTCACTGCATGCTATTTGCTCTGTTATCCTTAACATGCTGAAATCCTTCTGCTAACCCATCTTATTTACCCTTGTAGATTCCAGACTTTATAACTATGTCTATATATGATGTGTGTGTGTATATATAGTCTTATGTACACGTATAAGTTTTTTCAACACCCCCACAAAAAGGCCAGTGTATGTATGTACACTGACACCTACAGACTACCTCCTCTGATCTGCTGTTCCATGTACAACACCTGTAGATTCATCTCTAATTTTCCTGACTGCTCCTTTACCCACTATCATCCAATCTATCCCTAGCATATGGAAACTGTCATATGGCTGATGCTATACCACCACCCTGATTTCAGCTTTCAACACCAAGCCATCTCTCACATTCAACTTTCTTTTCCATAACCCACATTCACAGTGGTGTCTGGAATTCAGCTTTACACACAGTGGAAAATTATTCTTTGCTTCCTACCAGTTGTGGAGACAGGATATTCATGACTGGCCAGAATCCTTGGGTCACCCCAGCATGGCAGGAAACAGCAGATGGGGCCACAGGCATAAGACCTGAAAAGGCACTTGATTAAGGAAGAGAGGACTGTTGTTGCCTAAGTCATCTTCTTCCCTCTGTCAGATATCAGCCATGCTAGCAAGGGGTTCCTTGGTTCCCTCTGTTTTCAGTGAAGCACATCCGAATGGGTTTACTTCTTTGCCTTCTGTACTACCTGCAGAGAAAGCCAAAGGTGATCAACTTCTAAGTTATCACATAAGCCTGCAATCCAAAGTAAGGTGGTAATGAACATTCCCCAGAGAATAACCACCAGCATTCCCAAATTAATCATTACAGTTTCTGTCGATGGCATGCATGTGCCCCATGTATGGCTTGACAGCAGAAGGAGGTCATCTTGTATCTGAAGCATGTGGTAAATTTTATCTTATGAAATACACTATATATATTCTATTTTCTTCAAAAACCTAAAAAAAATATATTATCACTGTGCTTCCTAATGAGAAAAATTAACTTAGCTAACTCAATGTTACATATGTCCCCCTGAAATTATCCAATTTGGAGGATTTTGAATATTTACTGACAGTTGAATTGCAAAGTTAAAAACTTAAATGTCACTAAACTTGAATAGAGAATTTCAAATAAACTAATAGTTGGTCATTATGAAAAAAATGCTTAAAATATGTATCTAATAATTATTCAAAATTAAAAGAAAGCATTATCTCCAACAACAAAGGACCGAACAGGGAAACTTGGCAAGGGAGGGACAGCTGCAGCACAATATATGTTTTGTAGTCAGGGTTGTGAGGGGAGGTTGTTTGTTTGGGTTTTTTGCATTAGGGCTTTTTTCCTCCTGGAAGCAAGGAAAAAAAAATGGTTAGATGTGGCTTTGCATATGCCAGATGCGACAATGAGATCAAATTCCTTTCTGGGGAAAGAATTGCTTCACAGAGTGTTTGATTTTGAAAGAGCAAGGACTCATTGTCTCTGCATTTTGCTGGATACCAATAAATGCTGGCATTAGTGTGATATTTCTCTTTGAAAGCTGGAGTGCAGATTTAATCCTAATAAACAGTGCAAACCTGCAACCCTTGCTAAGGCAGAGCAGTGCTTGCTGTCGCAGACTTCAGAACGATTCATGAACATGACTATGGGTTACAGCCCCCCAGGTCTTTTGCAAACACCACTCTCATTTCCTACCTACCAGATGGAAGAGGTTTTTTTCTTATATTTGGGATCTCTTGCAGGCACCTACTGCATTATTAAAATCATCTGATGAAATACAGCACTCACAGCGGGAGCTCACGCGTACTTAATCAGCTCAGCTTAGCAAACGTTTATAGCATTTGCTAAATGGTTAAACATTCCTTCAGAGACTTGCTACAACGGAACATCATAAACTGAGGCATATATTTCCCGTGTTCCAACAACTGCTTCACTTACAAAAACAACTTCTTTAAAAAATGAATACCTTTCTCTCCATGTGATGTAATAGGCTCTTTCTCACATCTCTCAGACTGAACATGGCTGCAAAATGCTGTTTTCTCTCCTGTCCTATGGTAAATTACAATCAACAAATACAACTGGCTAAGCACCTCTGCTCTTTCAAGCACATGAAAGAAATGCCCACGTGTGATCTATTTGTTGGTGGTCTTCTTCAAACTGCTTGCCCTAATTTTTTTCACACACGCACATTTCATCGATACATTTATACTGGCCTTAAATTCCACACATGTATCAGCCAACCTGGGTTTGATCTACGTTGGCCCCTTACCAGGGCCTGTGGGCCTTAGTGAAGCAACTAAAGAATATATAAAACTTAAGAGTGGACCTCCTACTGATATTATTTTAAGAAATTATCATAATTTGGATCAGAAAGCAGCAACAAAGTCTATTTTAGCATACTTCTATGGAAAACATTCTTATATTTTAGCATACTTCTATGGAAGATAATTAATTTTAATTTAACAAATACTGTTATTTAAATGGCTGCAGTACAAACAAACACACAAACAGTTAAGAATGTAATCTTCCCATGTAAAAGTTAAAAATATGTGTATTCACAAAAGAAAAAATAAAAACAATCTTTCTCAGCAAGAAGCACTTGCAATAAATCAACTTCTGAGGCTTGCAGCGGCTCTTTGTGTGATATTGTGTGACATAAACAGAAAATCTGAACATGAAGTACCATTCTCAGGAAGAAATTTGACAAAGCTGTAATGTGGTCACCTCATTAGAGATCAACTGCTGCTAATAAAAGCGGTTATTTTGGAGAGCCAAATCCATGGAAAATAATGTGAGACTGCCACGCCTGACACTGGCAGCTGAAAAACAAAAAGTACTTCTGGCTTTGTGAACACTTGAGTACCACAAGTGTTAACTACACATTAACCCATTTGTAGTGATGGTTGATTCGCTTGCTAAGTAAGGATCCAACCTTACTCAAGGTCCCCCTGGCTTCATGTCTGGCCTTGTTAAGTAAAGAGAGTACGAGGGAACTGTTACCCTTGTATCTGCCTAGAAGTCAGTGTTCTCTCTTCACCATCTCAAACAAGGCCAACCAAAAACTTTTCTTTCCCGACCCACTTTCCAGTGGAGAAACAAAGTGGTTTCTCCAACACAGGTGGCTCTCTGACAGATTAAGCACATCCCCAGAAGTCTCCATCCCCTCTCAGCAACTCAAGCTCACTGAGGTAGGACTGTCAGGTGTCAGGATGGGCAACCCTTTGCGCAAATGTCCACCCCTTGCATGGCACCTCAGCTTGCTTAGAAAGAAAAAGTGAAGGGGCACCTACCAGGGAACATCAAGACTTCCTCAGTGACTGGCTCTTTCCCTTTATTGATTTATCCCTACGTATTTTATATTTCATCCATGCTATCCTATCTATCACATTTTTTTTTTCTCTTTTTACCTTCATAGCTATGAACATAAATAAATAAATTCTGACATAAATAAAGCTTTTGATAATTTTTATGTTCTTGTTAATTACTTCTCCACACTTAGAATAAACAAAATTTTCCTTAATGATTTCATTTTTCCATCTCAACAGATACTAACAGCTTCACACACACCATACTTCAGAACTGACATGCCTGTTTTACTTTGTGAATTAGAACCACCTATTATATAACCTGATATATGTAAACACTTCTTACTGAAATTCTTTCATAGACATAAGCAAATGCATAAAACTCCCAAAACAACTAAGGAACTTCATTTTTTATTAATAGTGAAATATTCAGAAGACAGAACTGCAGGGAGATGTTCTACAAAGTAAGATTAGATCTCATTAAAAGATTAAGATCTTTAGTAGTAATAATAGAATATGTCAAAACCAGATGTTTCATTTCAGAAAAGCAGGGGGGTTTAGTGATGCTATAAAACTGCCCACATTTTCAATTCAAAATTTCGTTTATTTTTTAACTAAAACTCTCATGTGAAAAAAAATATATAAATGAAGAGAGTTAATTTGGGACCAGATTGAAACAAAATGTTTCCATTTTTGGTTCAGATATAAATCAGAAATATACAACTTACTCTTCTAATAATAACCAATTTGTGTCATAATTGTCACTACAAAAAGAAATTCCATACCCCAGCGGAGCAGAAGTCATGATATATATAAATAAATACGTAATTCAGGGATAATGAGGCTGATGATACTTGAGGTAACAAAGTAAGAACTCAAATCCCATGCCACACTCACATTTTAAGAATTAACCGATCCCCCTGCCAAGTTGGAAGATACAAGAAAATACTTCCTCTCTTTTGATATCATGATCTAAGAAAGATTTTAAGAGCCAACATAGACAACAGTGTCAAAAGAAGGGAAATAAATATCAGTAAAACCAGAAGGAATTAAAACAAAAATCTGAGAACAAAGCGTACAAGTTTAAGGACTTTAAATAATTTACAGGGTGTGTGTCTCAGAGACATCAAGGTAAACACTGTCATCCTGAGCAGTTCCAACAATTCTATCCTAACCCGTTACTCTTTATATTTTTCCAAACTGTCCTGAACTTAGCAGTTCAGAGAGATCCTAGTCCTACCAAAGGACATCATCTCTGTGTTTAAATGTCTACTGCAAAGACTTACACAACACCTATCTTAAAAAATTCTCTCCGTGGGAAAAAAAGTAAATGGGAAGAACAATTTAAAAATCTTTCACATCCCTTTCAAACTACCAATATCTGACAGGAAAAAAAAAGTTTGCACCAAAGTGAAAATCTGCATTCATCATTCATCGTGACTTTTAAAAAGAAAAGCAGCATTGTTTTTTCTATCTTTTAGTCTCTGATGTTTTGAAGGAGAAAATATTTCCTCTCTTTTGATTTCATGATCTGAATACATTTTTAAGACCCATTTACCAGGACAGAGTGCAGTGTTAAAAGAAGGAAATAAAATAAATAAACCCATCACGGACTAACGCAGAAGTGTCTGGTGGCACAAAACTACTGCACGATCAAACACGACTTAAAGGAACTAACTCTTCACTCCAGTGCTGTGCTGGATACTCTCCAAACAATAAATCACCACATTTGCTTGACTGGAGCAGGTAGAGCTGGAGCCAGTATACTGCTTGTTTTCTCCTCTCAAACTTTCTGCTTTCAGAAGAAACAAGGCTCATGTCCCCTTACACCAATGCATACAGTGAAACAGGCAAACCCAATATGCTGCCAATATGCCCTAAGAAAGACATAAAATGTGAGTATATAAAATATGAAAAGCCTGGAGTACATCCCTATGCTATGAAAGACCATCACATTTCAAGGAAACCATCATGTTACACATCCACCTGCAAGTGGCTGTGTTGTATTTGCCCTCTTATCCAGGGCTGCCCTCCAGTCATCTGCCCAAGGAGATGAACCCAACTGAGGAGGGGTTTCTGAGTGACTTCATTTTACATGATCCTTTTTGTTGTGAAGTATGTGCACATGGAAAAGTCAAGTCTTGCCTTTGTCTGACTCTAGAAGAGTTAAGCTGTCTTACCAAGCACCCCTTTACTCTTACACAAAGCTAGACACTAGGCAAACCCAGACATCCCCAGGCATCACTCTGTGATGCCACAAACTGTCCACAGCTCCCTCCCTCTGCGGGATGAAGGCTGGCGCTCACCATTGCCCTTGGAAAAGGAAAGATGTAAGCACTTTACTTTCAGCTCTGCCCCTTGCCATACTTTCCATATCTGAGATGCAGTTGCTGAGGTGGTTTTGTTTTTACCAGTGCATAACTTGGAGTTATGGATAAAAAAAAACCACAGTCCTATTTTTTTTTCTTTGCTAGAGACAAGTAATAATTCAACTACAAAAAAGGCAGAGAACAAGTCTACCACCAACTGGTGTAAGTTTTGGCTGAGACCCCACAAAAGATGAGTTTTGGAGTACAAATCAAATTCCATATCTAAAACTAGTGATTCAAAAACAAATGGTTAGATTTTTTTCAATCAGCATATATTTGTGTATAAAATTAAAAAAAAGCCACAAAACCAAACAACAAATAACAAAAAAAACCACCATCATGCAACTGTCTATGATAAAAGCTGAAGTGAAATTTGAAATTGAATTTTGTTGCTATATGACATAGAAAATACTGTCCTTGATTTTTTAAAAAAAGAGATACTTAATCTCTAGAGACTATAAACTTCCATGGATCAATTTTTATTCTTCTGCAAATCCATATTGCACTGATTTTTCTACAAATTGATAACTGTCTCTCATCTCTTATAGATGATAATAGCAAAACCATGGTGGGGGGGTTTTCTTTCAAGAAATAAACTATAGCTAGGTTAGACTTTCATTAGTTTATGATATTCAAAGTCCCAGTGAAATGTAGAAAAGTTAGAAATGGTTTAGCATTATTCTGATTTGGGGCAATCTATTAGTGACACAATTCTGCTTGTCAAAATGGCCTGGCACTGGCTAGTTTTGGCAATGTATACTTTTCTGGAGTAACAAGGAACGTATGTCACAGAGAGTCTTTGCATGTCATGCATCTTAACAATTATTTGTCATTTATTTTTTTGTGCATAACAGTAATCAAGAGAAAAGGTACCAGTTCAAATTCTAGCCCAGAGACATTGTTTGTCCCATTCTGCTCCAAATAGAAGAGATTAAAATGGACAAAACTAAATTCACTGTGCCTTCACTTTATAAAGTTACCAGAAAATGTCTTTTCCATTTATGAAGCCGTGCAAATATGAGTGTCATGAAGGAAGTCAACTCCTTTTTTTTAAGAATGGCTACAGTGTGTGTGTGGTGCCCTGGATTACCCTCAAAATGTGCAGATGACCATTACCAAAGGAAGTGGAAGGAACAGCATGTTCACCAACTGCACAGCCAGGAATAACAGAAGCCACACATTCAACAACAGCCATATGACTACAGGCAGGCTCCGACCGGGCACTCTTCTCATTTGGGATTAACATAATGTTTATAAGAAGCAGAAAAATGCATGTCGCTTACCCAAAAGCTACATTTCTCTAAGAAATGCGTGCCCTTGAAATAGGAAGCAGCACCTCTGGCCTCTTGACTGAACAGAGGGCTGAGCCCTCAGACTAGAAGTGCTAACTGCAGAAACAGGATTTTAAGTGATTGTAAGTCACCCTCTGTTTCCAGAAAGCACACCTTCGGTTTTATCCCAAAGATCAGCATCCCAAGTTCTCAGTGTAAAAAAGAAAAAGATGTTCTGACTGGCTGTTTGCTCCTGCACACAATGTTGTTGCTGCTCAAAGTGAAACAGAAGAGTGAATGGGCAGCATATGGAAGCGGGCACCCATCCTTGTCTTTATTAATTATCTAAGAGTCCTCAATCTTTGCACCCAGAAAAACATTTTCAAAATGCTAATGAAAATGCATCTGTTGGCTAACCAAAGTCTTCATGATATCCCAATCTTAGCACCCAGGAATGAATCCAGAGCCACTAACCACTTTTGAAATAATCCTTAGAGTTCTATACATGTTTTTAAAACTCATATGCAAAGTAAATTTAGTCTGTTTTCTATTACCTTTATTATTTTGGCCACAGGCTTCAATTTTATCCTCATGTCTCAAAAAAAAAAGGATAGTCTCTTCAGAGATCATCATAAGAATCAGCCTTCGGGTTACTTTGAAGATCATGCAACAGGATGAGGCAGAGGTGAGGTCAAAACTGATCACGGGTAAAAGGTGGCAGGTCCTCTTCCCCTTCACTGGGTAAAGCCCTGATAGGAGAGGAGACAGACTCACATCTGGTCCCTCCTCACAGGATTTACTGTATAAAATAAATTGCTAATCTAAAATATGTAAACTGCAAGTAGATGAGGGTCTGCTGCCCACCAGAAACTGTTAGCAGTCATGCTTTAAGTCCTAAAAGGAGAGGTTTTGATGAAGCTACTTGTCTTCCTCACTGCTCAAGCTACTGGGCTAGTGTGTTGGAAGATGGTTCTGCACTGCTTCTGGCTGTGGTTATAACCCACTACAGAAAAGCCTTCCTGGAGAAGACTCCAAGCTGTGCAAAACCAAGTGAGGTGCCTGTTGCCTCTGCAACCCCTTCTGAAGAACCTGAGGCCCCAGTGGGCCTTGTCCAGCTGCTGCAGTCTGGTGCATGTCCCCACGTGTGAGTGCTCCCTTGACTCCAAAAGAAGGGGGTGACACAGTTCCCAGGCTGGAGTAATCCCTGTCTGGGGGCTTGGTGGGAGATGGGGACCAAAAGGGTACCAAAGAACATGTCACCAGTGTGACAGGAATGATAGCAGAGCTCCAGTGCTGCAGGCTGGACTCGAATGCTGCTTAATACTGTATGTCTATGCATTTATGTCCATACCCATAGACAAGCATTTCCCCAACCAGACACTGTGGCAAAGCTGTAGCTACCCCAGCTCAAAGGCTATCAAAACGTCTGGTGTCACAGTTTTTGCTTTACATGATGCTTCCACCTCTCATTTGCTTCCTTCTTCTGGTTTAAATGTTTCTATTTATTCTATGTTGGGTTTTTTTCACAAGTGAGTACATTTCCCTTTGATCTACCAACAAGCCAGTAATTCCAAAACTAAACAAGAATTAACATTTCCTAATGGAGCCTAACTAAGGTGATGGTGTGAATTAATTAAGCCCAAAGACATCAGAAAAAGGGCTGTGTCCACAATCACTGTAACACTTGGCAAATGCCCTCTAAGGTCCCTTCAAATTTCCTGTCTCTACTAAGACACCAGACAGCCTGTTACAGGGGGCTGCCCAGAGCCAGGCACACATGTATGCTCCACCAGCCTGGCACCAGTTTGCCTGTCCCATACTGGCATTCCTAGTGATATCAATGACCCAGAAAAGATAGAAGTTGGAACTGTATGATTTATTTGTATACTTTAATTTAGTTAAATTGAGAATAGGAAAAGCTTGGTTTGATTTTTGCAATTACATCCCTAGTAACATACGTAGCAACAACTACTTTAAACGGGAAGAGGATCTAATCATTAATAACAGGGTACCTCTGTATTGAACAAAGGCTGTAGAAAGAAGAATGAATTGGCCAACCAACTAGCCATGAAGAACTGTTGAAGATTGCTAAATCTAAGTGAAACTGAGGAAAGGTAATTCCAGCAGAGGCAGAGCACAACCACCAACTCATGGGCCACCTACCCAAATTATACCACCTCCTCAAAAGGATAAGGAAATGAATAGCTAAAGAATTGGACAGAACACGTGTAGTGATTCACACAGCAAGCAAGGATGTTTTAACCAATCACACAGGTGAATAACAATGCATATGTTTCAGAAAGATGAATAGAATTAAAACTTTGTGTGTAAATAACTGCTGGTTTAGGATGTTGGTGTGCTGATTTTTGATGTGCTGGCACCCATGCATCCAGTTTCATGAGAATAAAGCAAATGCCTCCACCTCATACGTGTGAGTGGCAATTGCATACCAGGTGATGGACACAGTTTTGAGAAAACACTGGAACAACGTAATGCACTTCCCAAGGCAGCACAGATTCAATCTAAAAAAATACAAGCGCAGCTCAGCACCTCTTAACCATAAAATAGAAGGTGATGCAAAAAAAACAATGCAAAACAGTTTGGAGGGTGAATTAAGTAGCCTTTGGGAAGAAAGTGTACAGAAAAGCATTGCAGATCTGAAAGGAATGCAGGGACGAGACAGAAACACAAAGCCCCCTAAGATAAAGAGAATCAGAAAAACAGAAAAAAAATGCCAAGAGGAGGGAAAGGAGGACTGCAAGGAGGATGGGTGTATTTTCCCAGGGAGTGAACTGCAAGGCGCGGGGCACTCACCAAGCGGTATGCAGGGCTGAAAGTTTAATTAGTACTTTCTTCTGTCCTTTTTGATCTTTGCACAAAGCCTTTCTTCACACAAAGGACAGAGAGGTTTCTGTGGGGCTGTATGGTGTGGCAGCCAGTGTCCCTCGGTTCAGGCATTTCCCGTATTTCCCGGGATAAATGGGATCCCTTTCCCTGTTCTTCCTGTCTTTTCCCTCAGCCTCCGGAGGAAGACATTCCCGGGACATTTCACTGCGGCGAAACACATTAGCCCGTGGGAAAACAGTTAGTCTGGAGCGTAGCTTTCTCTTGCCACCAGATAAGATGCCACACAAGCCCAGAACAAGCCAACACCCGCTCTCTCCCCTCCCCGGTCCGGCCTTGAGCTCCGCTTTGGCGGCGACCTCCTGCCTGGGGTGGGGAGCGGG
>VWZY01006786.1:398593-433359 GCA_013399075.1 Chloroceryle aenea | reverse complement strand
GTTTGGAAACGCTTTCGAACAGGGATCAAACTCCCTTCTAGCACAAGTTGAAGAAGAGCAGTGGTGACAAGTGCCCCCATCAAGGGGAGTGCTGATAGCAAGAGCAAGTGGGAATGTGTTGTGTGTGTTATAAAGACACTCAGGCAGTGTTTGGCAGTTGGAGACTCTCCGAAGTATTTTTAACCATGGAATTGATTAAGAGCTTCTTAAACCTGCCCTGCCACTATTTTGCCCTGGAAAGCAAAAGAAGGTATTTAAGATGCCTAGTGGGGCAAGGGCTGCCTGTTGCACCATGCCATACTGGACTGCATCCCTGCTGCTGGAGAGTGGACTCTTCTGGAGCCCATCAATCCACGGGGACCAGAAGCCATAGGAAGCATTTGAAGAAATACTGAGCCAGAAGAATGCAAGTGGTTTGTCTGCCCTTTCCAGAAGAGTCTTTCACCAAGGAAGGGCAGAAGCCTTCAGAAGGATGCACTTCCAGATGCAGGCCTGGCCTGCAGAAGAAGGTGAGTGATGTTGAGCTTTTCTGTATCATTGCTTAGGACTTCACAGTCACTAGGAAGCAGGATTTGCTGCCCATTTTGCGTTCAAGCAAGCAGTTGGAAAATTCTTCAGTGCTAGACTGATTATGGCTATATGTCACAAGAGTCTTATGGCTAAAAAGGGAAAAAATGCCCAGACATAAACCTACTCCAACCTCTATTGCTTTCCTTTTTATTTTACAGGTGCATTACAGATGAAGTGCTGACAGTCTGCCAGGAAAAAAAAAGTGAAAATCTTTCTGTAATGCTTCCTCCCAGGGTTGGAGAAGTCACTGTAGTCTGAAGGTATCTGGAACCAGATAAAATAGCACTAAAGAAATATTGGCAAAATGGAATGTTGGTACCAGGGTATGTTTGTAACATTAAATGTGAGCAGTTACTGTAAGATATTGTTTCTTGCCATAATTCTGAGCCTAATTCAGCAACACTTGACTCTTGAACTAGAAGTGTGTAGGAACTTTTATAGAAGTGCTTAAATTCTATTGTATAAAAGAATATTAGTTTCCTCAAAAATCTACTGTATTTAGGCTAGTGACAACATAAGGATATCTCAAAGGATCTTAGGCTTTTCCTTATGCTCACCCTGAAATGTATACAAACCCAGCTAATTCAACAGTTCTGGTGACCACCCTTGAGACCAAATGGATGGGTTAACATTGACCAGAAAAGAGCACGTCTCAGATGGGAATGAACAATACAGCTTGTTTGAATCCTAAAGACAAAAAAAAGGACTTTGAGTATTCCTGTTTGGAAAAGTATCAAAGCTAAATACTAAAAGGAATAAGAAGAACAATAAGGATGTATTTCTCTGACTCAGAGCTCTCTCTCCTCTTGGGAATCCTGATAGATTTTTTTACTCTTTTTATTTAGTAGTAATGTACATAATGTTTGGGGTGCTTTGTTTTTACAGTGCCTTCCCTTCAAGATTAGAAAAGCTTAGAATTTTGGCTGTGGATTTCTTTTTTTCTGGAGTCTTAAATTAGTGACCCTTGTCACTTTTGTAGATGGGCATAAGAAGCAGTTATTGAGGGCATATCAGAATACATAGGATGAGGCAGCAAAAAGAGGGATACTGATGGAATGATTGAAGGCATGGTTATCAGATGGATGTTTTAGGAGAGAAATGAGCCTTTGCTTCTTTTTTCTTTTTAGGTCAACAGTGGTGAAGACATTCATCTCTACCTTTAAATATGGCTCAAGTCAGGAAGAAATGCAATTTCTTTTCTTTGTACTTCATTTATTTTTTATGGTGTACCCTGATGCAGTGTGTTTCTGTGACAGTTGAAGAGTGTGTGTCTTGACAGAATGAGATGATGGACATTTTATTACAGCTCTGTAAGGCCTAATTGTATATCCTATAACATAGGTCTCTAGTCTTCATTTTCGTCCAGAACAGATAGAACTGAGTCCTTTGCTGTAAATTACAAGCTTATCTTTCCTTCTTCCAAAAAATACACGTATTTAGAGTACTGGATCACATAAAGTAACCAGAGAAATGCCTCTGCTGCTTCTGCTCTTACATTCTTAAATTACAGTGATTTAAACATACGGGTTTTATCTCAGTTACTTTATATATATATATATATCCCTTTGGTGGTCTCTGCAGTGATGAAGTAGCTTGGATAGACTAACAAAATCAAACTTCTTCCATTTTAACAGTAATATTGCATATGAATTTTGAAATGATTAGCAGAGGAGAATGATTAGTATATAAGCTAGTAAAGAACTATTCTACATTCTCTAGTATTCAGACCAAATGAATACACTTTTCTGTTTACAATGGACTACTTGTAGTTCTATGGGTTGGATAGCTGATAATGCAGAAACAGGGAAGAACAAAATCAACTGTAGAGTTGATATGTCTTAATTCTGGTATCCAGTACTTCCCACCTGGATGCTACATGTAACATTCCTACAGTTACAGAACTGTAGGATGTAGAAAACTGTATCTACCTACACTGAAAGTCCAAATGAAATTGTTACTTATTAATTATCATCCTGTACTTAAAGGATGTGAGGTTTTTTACCTCTGTGTGATCCAGGTAGAGCTATGAACTGCTAAAGCCCCTAGCTACAGTATGTCAGTGCTTCAGTTCACATGGCAGTAACTTGCTCTCTTCCCTTGAAAGCCCCCCTCTCATGGTGTAGATGAGGATCATGACAGTCTTTAGGCTGTCAGTACATCAAAAATGCCATGGCTGGGCTACAATGGATTTCTCTGTTTTCATAGCTAGGGAAACACACAAGATGCTTTTTATTCCATCTTCTGTGACATGTAAAAATGTTAGTCTGACATATGACTGTAATTAGTAAGTACATGGAAATACAGATCTCATTGATAAAGGGTTCATTAACCAGACATTTCTAGTTATTGTTTCAATTCTTTGGCAGACTGTGCACACAGTTAAGTACAGCACATTAAAAATGGTGAGTGTTAATTCCCGTGGCATCTTGCAATTCCAGAGGCTAGAAAAATGTTGCAGGGGGTGTGACACAAGCACTACTGTGAGTGCAGAGATCACCAGTGATGATCATTGCAGTGATTCATCCAAGGATGTATAGGATTCCAGATGTTGCTTTATTCTGATGGTCTTGCTAACTGTCATTTGGTGGATTTTACTTGACTAGTGTCCAGTAATTAGCTGCCATCCCTTAAAAGGATTAGGGCACTCAAACAAGCAAAGCAAATCAACTTCTTTTTAGCATAACACCAATAATATAGCACTTTTATTGATGAATATATAGATCTTCTAGGTATAAGCATGGTGATTATGCTTAGCTTTTCACTTCTGTTTTTAAGGCAAATGTTTAAGACCTAAACATGAAGAGAATGTGAATGGGTAAAACTAGGTCAACAATCTATTTCTTAGGATAATTGAGATTCAGATTAAATCGCTTTACAGTGTCTTGTTAAATAGACAGCTTTTATTATCTTCAGAAGGGAAAAATGAAGTAACATTTACTGCTTTCATTTTTTCTAACTCTGGACTATATAGATGAATTTAGCATACTTAAGTCACACGTTTGTGCTGACAAAGCAGCAAAGATTTTTCAGGAAGTTGTAATTATGTAGTTCAGCATTATTTCAGTAGAGCATTAATGAGGATTGCATACACTTAAGAGTAAAACTACATGCATGGTGTATAAACATGTGTGACTGATTTCTGCAGTGAGAATGAACAGACAGTTACCTGTGCTCCTCTGGCTTTTAAGTGTTCTGCTTTTCAGCTCTAAAATCATTGATATCAGCAGGAGGTATGATCACTTCCGTTTGCTGCTTCCAAACGGTTTTTGTTTGGGTCAGTAAATATCCTATGCTAAGAGTGGGCAAGGAAACAGGTGAGAGCCAGGTCACTGATCCTCTAAACATACTCTCCTTGGGGTATAAGGCTGTGGTGTATGCACTGGTACATTGGCCAGCCTCTGTTAGCTCTCAATACTGTGGAAAATTAATACTCGGTGTGCATATAGGAAGGTTCTTGAACTTCCTGGTGCTCAGCAAGGGCAAGATGTGCTCTTTGGAAGTTCAGAATAAATATCCAGGCATGGGTTGTATTAATGATGCTGAACTGAGGTTGATCTAAGGCAAGGTCTTAATTTGCTGTGCTGCCAGACCAGATGAATGTGCTGTCCCATGTAATAGAAGGATGGTAGTAAGTATCTAAGCTTATGACCTCTAAATTTGCAAAACAAAAACATTAATTTACTAAGCAAAGATCTATATTGATGTGAATCTGTGTCTGCATGCCTACACTGTGCATATGCAAGCACAGTGAAAACTTAATGGTGGTATCTGAGGAGCAACTTGGTGGGGGGTGGATTAAGAAAAGGCAGAGTTTCAAGTGGAAAAGACAGGTACCTCCCCTGAATAAAGAACTTCTGTCTCACTGGGTGAATCGGGCACAATGACAATGATGTGAACTTCACTGCAATGAATTGATATGAATGTTCTAGCTGTTACTATATTGCTGGAGCAAGGACATGAGTATTCTGTTTCTTACTCTGGCATCAGTAGGATTTATTGGAGAGGCTAAGGGAAATGCTGCTGGAGAAAAGATTCAGTGTTTCCTAAATGATTCACAGGTGTCTTATGGGTGGAGATTACTGTGGGGATGTCAGAATAATTTCCCCCTTAGAAAGAACTGTCTGCTTCTGTGTTCCACAGGTCCTTGAAAGTCTTTCCCTTGTTTCTGTTTCTGCAGCTACTTACAGACGTGAATTGCTTTTTCTCCCGTAATATTCATTATCTGAATGTTCCTGTAGTGTTGTTCACTTGTGTCTTTTGTTTATATCTTTTCCACAAATAGTTTAAAAGTATGTTTGTTGGAGCTTACAACTGTACAGCTAGGACAAAGATGTCTTTACAGATGGGCTGGAGCATAAGATGAGATACTATATCTAATTTCAAACTCAAACATTGCTTTAAGCTCAGAATCAGTAGAGATTTAAAAACAAACCAAAAAAACCACCCACAACCAATACCCACCAAAAAACCCTAAACAAACAGGAAACCCTTAACCTTTCAGGTCACATGTTTGATTTTTATTTTTTCTTTCCCCCCTTTAGCTTCCACTGCTATCACATGCTTTACAAGAGGACTTGACCTTAGAAAGGAAACAGAAGATGTTGTTTGCCCAGCAAACTGTCCTCTGTGGCAATTTTATGTCTTTGGGGATAGAGTTTATGCCTCACTTTCCAGTATCTGTGGAGCTGCCATACATAGGTAAGTCAGATGATTGCTAATCCACGTGTTAAACGAGTTTATACAGTCTTGTCACACTTTTAAATCCTAAGCTTTTAATGCCATCATAATAAATATCTTCTGGACTTCAGGAGTCATATCAACCCCTTAGGAATGTCATTAGGAGGGGAGAGAGATCAAGGAAGAAAAGAATGTCTGGGCAGCTAGCAAGTTATCTGAGCTGTGTTTAAATGTTCCTGAAAACCACATTATTAACTTTCTCTGGAATGGCACAGCAGCAGCTGGACTTTCACTGTAAAATTACTTGTGTGTCACTGGCAGACATGGAAGGATACAGTGTAAATAGTAACTAATTAGAGAATAAAAGCAGATTCACTTTCTAACTTTCATTGACAGGACATATTTTCTGAAACTGTTGAAATTAGTTTAAGCTCCTATGCAAACAGACCTGCCCATGATTTGGCTGACTGTGGTCTATTACTTTTAATCAGTGTTGGGTTTTTCACATTTCTCTTCTGACAGTTGCTTGCTGGGTGTTAGTCTACTTAATGATCTCCTAATTACACCAGTATCTAGCTGAATTCACTTCTGTATCAAATAGAAGACTAAAGACTAAGAAAAATATCCAGATAACTCATGTTAAATAAATGTAACTAGAAAAGCAGTAATGATTCTAGAGGGGAAGGAGAACAGGCTGGCAGATGTCTTTGAGGTTATCTGAAGGTTTTGGGGCTTTTGTTTTAGGTTGGGTTGGCTTTTTTGCAACAGGACAAAGATTTAATGACTTATTTGCAAGGCAAATTCTCCCTTGGATCTTTTAATAAGGAAATATTGGACAAAACCAGACTAGAGACAGATGCTTATTTCAGATGCCTGTGGAAGCCAGACTGATTCCTGACTGTCAGTCTACTGGAGTCTCAGCCTTTGATTCTAATACTTTGAGAAACCATTTACTTATTGAAATAACTTTTTTAGCTTCATCTATTAACTGATTACAATGTGATAGTTGTTCACTTAGACCTTGCACAACACGTTTTCATGGATCCACTTTGTGCTAGGAATTGAGACTTTAAGCTGTTATGACTCTTAAGACAGGGCTTGTGTTTCAGTGACAGAAATTTGGATTAGACTTGAAGAAAAGCCTAACAATGAGGATAGACACTAGGCAGCCTGGGATATTGTAGGAACTGTCATAGACACTGTAGTTTCCAAAACCAGGTAGACATCTGTCTAGAATAACTAGATAACTAATTGACCCTACTTTGAAACAAAATCTACAGTCTAGACTACCCTGTCCATTTTTCCTAATTTCTGAGGGTTCTGTAATTGTTATGTAAAAATTTAAAAGTAAGACTTCATGCATATAATCTAGAAATGGTTTCAAGAAGTATTCTTGACACAAATTATTATCCTGAGGTATCATAATATATTAGAGATCCTTCTTAATGTCCTATTCCTATGAATGAAATTTCATTAGCATTTGTGGATTACAGCCTAAGTTAATTAGAGCATCCCAGAAATTATCCATTTGAGCATCACTGAACCTCTTAAGTAGTTTTGTTTGGCTTGTAGGTACATATAAACACATATAAATTAAAATTAAAAGAAACAAACCCAAAAAACAATACACCACACAATCTTATTCTAAAATATTTGTTAATTCCAGAGAAGATGATTGCTGTCTCTGCAGAAAGGCTGCAACTATTCTTGAAATTTTAAATAAAGTGTTTAAAAGAAATAGGGGAATAGTTTCAATCTTTTGTTTTGTCCTCAAGCAACAGAAAGAAATGCTTTCAGAAGGTATTGATGTGATGCTGGACTCTTATCAGATTATTAAAAAAACTCTAAAATGTTAGAGGAACAAAGGACTAGAAGATAAAGGAGGAAAAGAAAAAGTGAGGTTTTTTTTCAGCTAACATTCATTACATTGCTTTAAGTGCCATAAAATACATACTAAGCAGTTTAAATAATATTTAGAAGGCGAATATTACTATCAGAAATCTATTTGAAGTGTTAACTAAAATCCTAGGACTTTTAATAAGGCTTTCAAAATTCAGGTTATTTTTATAGTATTTAAACTCCAAAGTAAACTAGAACAAAGGTGGTTTGTGGGTTGTTTTTTTATGATTATTTTCTTAATTTGGATTTAAGGATGGGTTTTGAGTAGAAACTCTGGAATTTTCCAAATGCAGTAAAGGTGACTAAGAGCTAAGGTACTGTAGGGGCAGTTAGGAAGATCTTGGGGAGGTGTGATGTAGTTAGGTGTGTGCACTGAGAATTTCATACATTTCTTCCAAATAACTGAAACAACCCCACCTAGTCTAAAACTAGGTATAGCCTGCATCACACTGCACAGCAAGTGCACCATATCTCTGTACCTGAAGCACTGCTGACCACCAGGCCAGTGCCACTCCAATGACTGCTGCTGTTCCCTTACAGCAAGCCCACTCAGGCAATTATCCACTGCTTCAGGCAGCATCAGTCTTGGAAGTGTGCTCTGAGCGAGGGCCAATGCAACATACACTCTGGTTTGTGTGCTAGGTCCAAACTGAGGTCTGACTCTCTTAGTTTTATATAAACCAAATAATGCATATTCCTATGGGGCATTCCATTACCATGAAACTATTAACACAAAATACTATACAATGCATGTGAAGAATTTAGCACAATACATCTATGAATAACTCTGTATACTACAGATGAATAAGCTTTCTGCCTGTTTTAGTTTGTTATATTTGGCTTTTTCTCTCCTTATTTTATGTGTAATTACTCTCAGGAAGCAGAATATTTATTTAATACTGTTCTTTTTCTGGGCAGAAGAATAAAAGATTTATTTGTTGGGGGACGAATGGAGAACCTCCTACCAGGCTGATACTATGTAGGCATGAAGAACTGAGTTAATCTACCACCAAGTGATTAATTGGATTAATAATCAGAAGGTCAAATGAAGGACTAGGTTCTCAGCTGGTGCAGGTCTGTTCTACTGCCAGGTCCATGAAATGGAGACTTAGCCCATGTGGTAGATTTTAGACCCTAAACAGGCACAGAATTTTTTCATAACCTTACTAACTAGTCACAGGATGAAGTAATTTCTAATTAAACATTAGGGTCCCAGAACTCAAATGTAACAAGAGCATATCAGGGTACTGCCAAGCTGTCCACAATGTGACCACAAACACAAAAGCCTCTGAGCTGCCCTAGTGTTTGCTAGGATATTGACAAAAAGGTTGTCTGTCCAGAGAGGTTTCTGAGCAGCTGTAGATCCCCTGGCAAACTTTGGTACAGTGCCTGCTTCAGCTGCTAAGCTGCCTTTCCTGCCAAAAGCAATAGGGGTGCAGAGGAGACAAACACCACAGCCTAGGGGGGCAGAAGATGCTGGCTTGAAAGCCTGAGCAGTTCTGTATCAGTGATTGAATGCAAGCAAGCAGCAGTAGGAGACTGCAGTTTAGAGAAGAAAAGGATGCTTCTTGGAGCAATGGAGAAAGGCAGATGATGTGGGAGGAGTTTGCAGCTGCTGAGAGCAGGAAGGAAAGATGGGAATTCAGGTAATTCAGCTTCAGCTGTCTTAAGTCCCTGAGAATAACTGTTTCCATTCAAGGACTCTGTAGGAAATGCCAGCTGCTATCACAGCCAGCACTCTGTTAGCAACCGAACAGGAATTTTCAGGTCAAAATGAAGCTCTTGGATACTATGTCAGGACTGCATCTTTCTGCTATCTCCCTCCTGCTGAAATACCAGATAGCCTACCTATAGACACATATGATGAGCATAATGATCAACATAACATACCATGAGAGTTTCTGAGCAGACAGCTTTGCTCCTGGACTGCAAGACTAAACCAGCTCAATATGTATTACTTTTAACAGCCTAGCTGTAGTGCTGTTGCCCTGTAGTGCTGTCTTGTCATATAATATTTAGTCTGTGATTAAATCTATTCATCTTTGTTCTTTAACACTCTTTTTCCCCATCTTGTATTGTAATCTTTCTCTATTTTACTAACAATGTTTTGTTGTCTTTTTAGACAACTGTGCCTAGTTGATCCTTACACTTAAAACGAATCCCATTTGTGTGTAGCCACTTGGCTTCATTTCCAACACTTGTAAAAAATACCTTATAAGCATGACCCAAAGTGCTCTTTCCATCAGCCAGATCTGTTACTACTCTTACAATACAATAGAAAAAAACACCCAGAGGAAAAAGATTTGTAACAGGTGAAAAACCCTGCGTTTCCTCTTTTAACAGGAGATGGATTTCAGCTTTCTGCTGCTGTGTTTATGACTGACTGCAGTTACATCTATGAGGGTCATCTCCCATGGCTGGAAGAGTGCCTGTGTGGTCTAGGTGTCAGCTTTGACGTGCAGGCTCCTTGTAAAGTGTATTTGTCACAGTTTAGGGTCAGGGCAGCCCCTTATTCCAGGACAGTATTCTAAATATAGCATGGGCAAGCCAGCTTTATATCTCTTTAAGACTGCAGATAAACAGTTCTTCCACTTCACTCTGAGGAAGTGCATGAGGCTCTGAAGTTTCAGTCCCATTTGCTTGTTTACCTCAACTCAGATTAAGTACACTTTAGATGAAATTTGTTTCATAAGACATTCCCACATCTTCTGTCGCCCTGGGCCAGTATACTTTTTTCCATCACTGTTGTGCAGTGAGGCACTGGATTACTTCCTCATCTATCTGCTTTTTCTGTTTAACTTATGTGCATTTAGACATAACTTATGATTTGTCATTAGCAGTGAAGCTTGTTATTAAGGGAGAAGCTATTTATATATATTTTATATATAAAAGCTGACAGCTTTTATATAAAAGTTGCCATCAAGGAGCACTGGCAGTAGCATGAATCATAGGAAGTGAGTGAAAACTGTTTTTGGGAAAACCTGCAGAGTTCCAGTCTAATCAAAACAGCCCTGGCATGCAAGTCAATCACACAGAAGCAAAGAACAGCAGTGTACCACGGGAATGTAAGGACTTAAATAATTCTGAGGAAATGCACAGGCACTTCACTGTTAAACACCACTGCACATCTACCCAGGATCAGCCTCGCTTTTCAAGTCAATGGTAAATGCTTGCAGAAATGAATTTAACAGTCTGATTCAGAATACAAAGGTGGCCTGACACTGTAGTTTATTCTACTTCTGCATATAGGAGCATGCACCCTGAGTAAACTCACTGGAAGAAATACCCCACAGTTTTAAAAATGGCTTAAAGAACAAAAGCCATTTGTTGCCTACAGAACAAAAGGGCAACAAAAAGAGGAATAACTTTCATGAAGCTATAGACACTTTATATTCACATCTAATATCAGCCTCCCACTTGCATCAAAAATAGCAGAACTGGTGCATGGTAATAATGTATCTTCAGAAGGCAGGCTAGAGCTTTAGAGTTTGACAAAATACAGAGTTAAATGTTTTCAATAAATGGATAAGGAACAAATATATCTACTCTGGTTTCAGTGGAAAGCCTCCAAATTCAATTGAGACATCTAGATTTTATTTTTTTAACACACACCCCCCCCCGCCATGGTAATCAAAAATAAAAGACAAAATGAAGCAACAGAGGAAAAATTGTCCACGCTGCTTAAAATAAGCTGAAATCATTGCTTCCAGGAGTAATTTTCAGGTTGAGCCTTCAGTTGTCTTGAGTTTAAATCAGCCAGCATTTGAAGTTGTGAGTGTGCAACAAAAGAGGTGGGAGGAGATACCAAGCTGTTCTTGTGAGCTAAGCTGGGTGCAAATCAGGTTTGCTGATGTAAGCCAGAAGTAACTTCACTAAAATTGCAAGTATAAACTCAAACTCGACGCTGTTTCAATTCAATGCCTATATTCTATTTCTGACACATCCTCTTAACCCTTGAGGAGACACTAGCTAAGGTATGAATGCCAAAGAGACTGGGCACTGGGGAAGAAAATTATATTCTGATTAGACTGAAATATTCCAAATACATGTGTTATTTTTCTCAAAGATAATTTTGCTGTATTGAATTCTCCTGTAATTTAGAAATAACCAGTTAGAAGCTCTGGCCTGATTTTTCTGTCACTCTTTTTCAAAGAACTGTAAAGTGCTGTTTGTATTTGCCAACTGTATAACCTAATTTTAAACTAATTCAGGGTAACTTTACTAAACCCTCTCTGTCTATACACTGTATATGATATTCCTAGATGAGAGTATATCTGTGTATTTTGAAACTATTAAAATAATCTTCCAAACTACAAGAATTAAGAATAACACCACAGTTCCACTTAGAAGTGAGGAATGTATTTTAACAGCAGTCCCCAAGAAGATTTATGCGGAAGGTGCCTGTGCTACAGACACCCAGAGCTCGTATTACTAGAAATATAGGCAAGATTTTCTAAACTCTGGCTTTGATTATTCTACTTTCATAATGTTTTTAAATCAGATTAGACTGGGAACTGTCTTCAAGCAGGAAGCAAGAAAAATAAACACAAAGGCACACATTGCTGTGTTTAAATAGTCTTGAAATGATTGGTTGTCTCTTGCAGTTCTGTACCTGCCCAAGTACTGCAGAATATCAAGATTTTTATTCCTCTTGGAGAAGCTCAAGATTGATTTTTGGCCTCTAAAGATAACCACCATTCTTTCAGTAGCACATAGTAAGAGATCTAAACAGTTCTGATGCCTAGTATTGTAATTTGCAGTATCCATATACAACCAACCACAACAGTCTCTCTGCCTGCAAAAAGTGAAGTTCTCTCTGGGCTGCTTTTAACTCTGAAGTTTCCTAAATGCATAAATCTATTGTCCTGCTGGGTAGTCACATAATCCTCAGATCATAAGTATCAGCAAGACTTTCAAACTAGCTCCTCCTTTCTTTGTCTCAGGTGGTAGGACAGTTCTGGTAGGCAATCTCAAAAGCTGTTTGTTGAATCATGAAATTAAATTTAATGAGGGAAAAATTTTGGCACATTAGGACATACTTATGAGTCACGATGAGCTCAAATGCGTTTTGCTGGAACTCTTTCCTTTAGGATTGGTATGTCCTTGAAACATCACTCTTCATCAGTCTGAACACTGCCAGATATTTAGAACTTCCTAATGTTTTTTTCTAAGTCTGTGTGGTTCTCTGCAGATTAGTTTCTCTTAAGTCTTTTCAGCAATTTGAAGATTGCTTAAGCCATAACAGAGCTGCCTGTCTATATGGCACCTCTTTTCAGTATCCAATAGATACTAATGATGGAATAACTGTATTTTCTTGGAATTAAAATGTCTAATTTATAACAACTCTTTTGTATTTCAGGGGGGTGATCACCAGTGCAGGAGGAGCTGTAAGGGTACAGACTCTCCCAGGACAAGAAAACTACCCTGCTGTAAATGCCAACGGGATCCAGTCTCAGGTGCTCGCCAGATGGGCTTCATCTTTCTCAGTGACTCGTAGGTGGATCATGTTTTTTATCCTGTATTTGACATGCCAACAGAACTCTAGGAAACTCAGTGCTCCTGTATGCATAAACAAATGTGATTTCTTACTACACTTCAGACAGAAATGTTTTCACTTTTAACTCACGATTTTATCTTCATTTTTCACAATTGCCTTAAACTATTACTCTAGCTGGTCTGTAGCAGAAGCCACTACATACAAATGGATCTGTTATTTAGAGTATAACATGACAGCAGGCATTCAGCAGTGCAGTTCCACAACAGTTTAACCTCATCTAAGTCAGTGCTTCGATCTTGCTATTGAAGGTCTGTCCTCCTACCCCCATCCAGCCACACCACTCTGACCTTTCCCTCACCCATCAAAGAACTTGTGCAGTGTTTCCTGACCCTCCAAAAAGAGGAATACTGTCAATTTAGATGTGATGTGATCACTAGGCTACAGTGTGTCATAGTGGTTTTTTTCACAAGTTTTTGCCTGCATGCCTGTGCCTGATTGCAAACAAGTTACCATGCCCTGCCACTTGGGAGAGGTTAAACCCTCATAGAAGTGTATAAAGGAGCCTCCTGGTTATGCACGTTGTTGTCATTCCAAAAATATTGAAGTGTGTTTGCTGGTATGTTCTTTCAAGTGTGGGAAATAAATTAGCTATAATTCAGACTACTATACCCAGGATAGTAGTAATCCTTGTATAGTGTCCATTGCAAATTGATAGCTAAGATCTTGGAACTACAGGTGCTTTGGCTGAGGTTGCAAATGAGCTCCACTTCTACTCCAGATCAAGTCCTGAATTTATCTGCTAGAAATAATGTCAAAACCCCTCATCAATTAGATACTGTAATTACTCATCAGCTGCTATCATCTCAAATGCAGAAGCTCAACAGAGAAGTTTATTCCCTGTAAAACAAGGAGTGCAATACTGAATGGCACCAAAGATCTGCCTAGGCCCACACCCTACTCCAAGAGTAGCTAATGGCAGATAATGAAGAAAGGTTACTGGACATATAGCACACTTCAAGCACTCATAATTTCATTTAAAGACCCTGGAATGCAGGAAACCTTTTTCTTCCAATATTTTAACAGGTCCCAAGGACACAGCACTTGAAGCAGTTGGGCGGTCAGTGTCAACAGCTCGCCCTTCTACAGGTACGACAAGATCCCTGCAACAAGGGAAGCCCCCTGGGATAAGATGTGTTAGTGTGTGAATCCCTGACCAAAATGCCATGTTTCATAGGATTTATTTTTAAAGAAGAAAATATACTGCAAAATCAGATATTGTATATATCTTTCATCAGCAAAAAGGAATCATTTGTAATGAAGATTAATTCTGACCTTTCATTTTCATTCAAGGAAAAACTTGAATGAATTTAGAAGAATAATACTAATAACAGAAAGGAAGGAAAGAGTTCATAAGCTAATGTAATATTCATATTGACAGAGCAGCCAGGTAATGTGTTACTTCTTACAGGACTACTGGACAGCTGAGAGCTGTAAGGACTTACAGAGCAGAAATTTAGATGTTTTGTGAGTTTTTCTCTGCAGAAAATGCTTTCAGTAAAAGGCTAGATCAGTTTTTATGAAGGCCAGTGGTATGTAAATACTGGACTTGGATCCTGTTTGTGAATAGATCACTTGCTTTACAGCTGAAGTCACAGTTTGCTGTTAAACTGCATTAAAACTGCACTCATTACATCGGGATTGCTATCTGAGAAATTAGAAATAATGGGATGGTGAGCTTTCCACCCAGCTTTCTAGGTTTCAGCAGTCAGATAGGCAGGCTTAGAAAGGAAGGGTAAACTGCTTCATCTGAAAAAAATATTCTCCAGGGAGCAAAGCAGTAGTAGCGTGAGTTTACTAATTAAACCAAATGACAGTTCTTCCTGTAAAGACTGCAATGTAATTCTTGGAGCCTGAGTTTTTTCTGCTTCATTCTTGGCTGTCCATCTTGTTCTTAAATGACCTATGCTGTTTCCTTCACTGAAGGTAAAAGACCAAAGAAGCCACTTGATAAGAAGACTGGAAACAAAGGTAGGAACCCACAGATTTAACATTTTCAAAGCAGAATCCTGATGTTTATTTGGTATTAAGGAAGTCTAATTATTTTGAATGTTCACAGACTGTAAAGCTGATATTGCATTTCTCATTGATGGAAGTTACAACATTGGCCAACGCAGATTTAATCTGCAGAAAAATTTTGTTGGAAAAGTAGCTGTGATGTTGGGAATTGGAACAGATGGGCCTCACGTTGGAGTTGTGCAAGCCAGGTGAGAACAGATCTATACAAAATACGACTGAGCAATTCATAAACCAATTAATATATCACTTTGCAGAGCAGTATTCACACGATAATAGCAGACGAATTGCAAGAGAAAACAAATTCTTTCCAGCTATAGCAGTGTTTGCTCGGTGCTACACTGAGATGTCCATGTGAAAAGGCGTGAAAAATGTGTTCATCTTCTGCCTCTCTGATTGACATTTGAATAAAGAGAGCAGCCTGACTTTTCACAGCCCCTCTGCTGCTGACAGTGTTGTAGCTCATCTTAGTAAAACAGTGGGAAGCACTCTGAGAAGAGATGGGACTTTATATGTACAAAACAAAAACCTGCTCTTGACAACCTCTAGGTTACTACAGCTAATGTTTTAAAATTGTAAATAGTCACTTTTATTTATTTTAAGACTATTCATGCAGCCCATGAAGACACGTAGTAGTAAAACAATCTGAAAGCTGCTGCAACATCCAGCGTGTTGGTTAACAGCTTTTTGGAGCCACAGCTCAGTGTGCTAGTGCTCAGCAGTAGCAGTTTTCTAGGGCTTAACCACTTAGGCTATTGCTTCTGCAGTAAAGAAAACACAGGAGCCTTTAATTCTCTTATTCTAAGAAGATGAAACACCCTTTAGAGTAACACAGGATTTCTCTATTCCTTCTGTCATCACTGAAATCTGTTCCTTTCCCCTGCCTTTAGACAACTGCAGAGTAGATTTCTACATCCAATTTAATGACCTAGACTTGCTTTTACAGTCACGAAAAGAGCAACCACCTTCATGGCACAAACCATCTGAAATGCTTTGGATGCTTCTCTTAGGATGTGATGAATTCCATCCTGAAAAAATCCAGTCTGGCTGCTGTAGACAACAAATTGATAAGGGCAAGAATCAGTTTGTTCTTAATTTACCAACTCAGCTAAATAATTCCTCTATCCAAGGATTGTGATAATTGAGAATCATACTTCTATTTTAGGAATTGAAAATATAAAGAGCAGCGTATATTACGAAGAACAAAATTAGTCAAAGTGTATTTTAGCTTTCTAATGCCATAACAGTATAAAAGGTGACCTGCATACTTTATTCCTCTGGTTTACATTTTCACAGTGAACATCCAAAAATTGAATTCTATCTGAAAAATTTCACTGCGGCAAAAGAAGTTCTGTTTGCCATAAAGGAACTCGGGTTCAGAGGAGGCAATTCTAATACAGGTGAGTTCATAGTTTTATTTCCAAATGTATGTTTATTTTGATGTGTGTATCCACATATTTATATACACACTGATGTATTTATAACTCGGGCAATAAAGTGTTTTAAATGCAATGCTCATCTTGATCGGGTTCAACACTTTTTCACTTGAACATTGCCACATCTTACATTTCATTTCCAGCAGGGTTGCTTACTACACCTTTAATTACAGGTGCAAATATTACTTTCTGTGTTTAAACAGTGATCAACTCTTCACTATCAATAGAGTGATATCTTGAAACAATATCTAAAAGGCTTAGCATTTAATTCTTAAAGAGTTGGAACAACCTTGGAATTGGCAGTAAATGGTTGAGAAGATGTCTGCCTAATGAGGAAACTGAGTGTTCCAAAGGCATTGCATTTCACAAGCTAAATTTAGGTAGCTCCTCAACTTTCTTCCTTCCAATTCATTTTGCAGGCACTAATATATCTACTTCCTAGTATGAAAGGCCAGTGGGCAAAGAAATGTCTGTGGTTTCTTCCTCAACTTTATCTATGGGTTTGATTTTTTATTTTTTTGGGTGGGGTGGTTTGGTTTTTAGGATTTCTTGAGTTTTTTTGTTATTAACTTATAACTATAACTTACACTTAAGGCATAGTTTAGTTACAGTTTAGGTTTGGTTTTGAGGTGGGTTTTTTGTTATTAATTTAAGAGGTTGCTCAAGCTTCATTATTGTGACATTTGCTGCAACACTATTTGCTTTTACACGGTGTTAGACCTGTAATAACAAAAATCCAGCACAATTTTAGATAGGATAATGGTATTAAAATGTTTTTGATTATTTCTTCATTATCTTTTTCTGTTCAAAACTAGGGAAAGCTTTGAAGCACACAGCTCAGAAATTCTTCTCTTTGGAAAACGGAGCACGCAAAGGAATTCCCAAGATCATCGTAGTGTTCGTAGATGGCTGGCCCTCAGATGATATAGAAGAAGCTGGCATATTGGCCAGAGAATTTGGAGTCAATGTATTCATTGTATCTGTAGCAAAACCCACGACAGAGGAGCTGGGAATGGTACAAGACATTGGTTTTGTTGACAAAGTAAGACACAATATCAGTTTATATTTTTCAGTCATGGGGATGATTCCAGAGAATTGATGCTAAAATCCTAATGAATTCTTCTATATGGGTGTGAATTAGAGTAGAAATCTGAACACAGAGCTTCTTTCTCTCATCCTCAGCCTTTTCTTACTCTCTGGTGAGAAATTCCAGTGATAAACCCTCTCCTTTTTCACAGGGAGGTTTTAGAAGTTTTATTTTGGCAGAAAAGTCACAGCTCAGAGCATGAACAGAATGAAGCACTACATCTCTGCTGCTTCCAGACACAAGATATCTCGCTGCCCACTCCAGTGGTAGTGCAGGCAGGTTCAGCTCTTACATACTCTTAGGCACACAAAGACATAACCTCAGGTGACAGAGGCCTGCGCTATCCTGCTCTCTTTTGATCTTAGTCCAGATTGATTATCACCTTGGAGAGCTGATTTTAAATTCAAACCCTTTCTCAATTCTGTTGCAAGTTACATGCATTGCATAGAAGCCAGGGGGAAAAGAAACTGAACTTTGAATGACTGGAGTTAGATATACAGTTTGGTAGAAGTGTGTATTTATGAAATATCATGGATCAAAACCACAAAGTGCTTACCAAGTTCAAAGGGAAATCACGGGAGCCTTATTTTCTGTGGATAAGCAAAAATAGATAACTTTCACTCCTTTGTACGTGCAGTAGCCCTGACTTAGTTCAGTTCCTGATCTTGTTTTTGTTTTCAAACAGGCTGTCTGTCGAAACAACGGCTTCTTCTCTTACCAAATGCCCACCTGGTTTGGTACTACTAAATACGTAAAACCTCTCGTCCAAAAACTGTGTTCACACGAGCAGATGTTGTGCAGCAAGACATGCTACAACTCCGTCAACATCGCTTTCTTGATAGATGGCTCCAGCAGCATCGGAGACAGCAACTTCCGCCTTGTGCTCGATTTCATCAGCAATGTTGCCAAGGCTTTTGAGATCTCTGACATCGGTTCCAAGATTGCCGCTGTGCAGTTCACCTATGACCAGCGTACCGAGTTTGGCTTTACAGACTACACCACGAAAGAGAAGGTCCTCTCGGCGATCCGGAACATTCACTACATGAGCGGTGGCACTGCTACTGGCGATGCCATCACTTTTACAACCAGAAATGTGTTTGGGCCAATGAAGGATGGACCTAACAAAAATTTCCTTGTTGTTTTGACTGATGGTCAGTCTTATGATGATGTTAGAGGACCTGCTGCCGCTGCCCAAAAAGCAGGTAAATGATGTAACTTTACAAGCAGCAGAAGTCAATCCAGCCTGTTCCTGCTGTATCAGAACTGTTAAGTTTGTAAGCATAGCCCAAGTGAGCAAAATTCAGCAAACTGTAAGCTCCAAGGAACTGTCATTTAATTCAATGAAAAAAAAAAACCCAAAAAAAAACCAAAAAAACCAAACCCACCAGGGCTATGGATCTAGGTATGACTCAGCTGCTGGCAGCTATGTGAAAAACATACACCCAGTTTTATTTCCCTAAAGAGCAGAGAAAGTAGTAGCTACAAATAAAGAGCCCAGAAGTGAAGATCCAATCAGTGATGCCATCCAATACAACACAACCTCCTGCTCTCTATCATTTCTAGGAAGGAAGTGGGTTTGGCCAAAACTCTTGTTGGGCTGCTGATGCTTGAGTGCTAAGCACACACACAAGACCCAAACTTATTTTCAAAACAATTTTACACAGTGTTCCAAGACTGTAATTTTAATGCTGTCATGTGTCACTACAAAAACAACTCAGACACTAGCTGTCATGATACCCCCTATTTCCTCTTCAGAACTATTACTGAGTCAAATCTTAAAATCCTGATATTCAGTGTCAAAATGTAACCATCTTTGACAGACTGCAGGTATTGAAAACATGATTTTCCAATCCAGATCAATTCATGGATGTAGAAATTGCTGTTTGTCTTGTATCCATAGGCAAAATGGTGTTAACTGATTTTTTTTCCATTATTGTAGGAATAACAGTCTTCTCTGTTGGTGTTGCCTGGGCACCTCTGGATGATCTGAAAGACATGGCTTCTGAACCAAGAGAATCTCATACTTTCTTCACTAGGGAGTTCACAGGACTGGAGCAGATGGTTCCTGATATTATTAGAGGCATCTGTAAAGATTTTTTGGACTCTAAGCAATAAAGAAAAAGCTGCTGATGGGTATTACTACTTTGAAACTGAAATGGTCCCTCTAAAGTACAGATTTTTTTTCTTACATATTCTACCATAATGCAAGGGAAGAAGGGCTACTCTTTGTTGCTGTAGTCTCAGTCAAAGATACTTCCGAGCTTGTCAGAAGTTACACTTAATACGGGAATGCAGGATTTGGTCAAGAGCTATTACTTTAGGTACATATATAGTATCCCCAAGTTTAAAGCTATGCATATCATGCACTTAAGGCTATCAGATATCAGCAGAGGAAATAATACAGCTCTGGTATTTTTGCTGTCACTTGCTAGAATTCTTAAGAGTTTAAAATAATAGAATTTTAAATACGTGGTACTATCTTCCATAAGCCTGCTGTAGCCTCTAAAGTACAGACTATATCTTTTTAAGGAGTTCTGCTGATAGCTTGAAGTACTGTCAGTGCTTCTGTTGAGCAACATCTATTATTGCCAGGCAGTTTAAGAAAAAATATCACAGATTGTAGCTAAACAGTCTATTTTTACTAGCTGAGGTTTTGCTGTTGTGAACGATACTGCCCTCTGGTTGGCAAAGTTTACAATAAAAGACATTTAACTTCTAACCACAGATTTCTGTGGACTGATGTTGTTCGGTTCTTTGGGCACAGATTTTGGAAGGTATTTAAAGCTGATGCTACACCTACTGAAGTCAACAGTGATACTCCTAATAGCTATATAATCAGATTTTTTCACATCTGTCTTTTTTCCTTGGACTGTCTTGATTTTACAAAGTTGTTATTGCCTAGACAGACACAGGAATCTTGGGCAAAGAAGTTGTAGTAGACCACACACTGGGAGCTGAAAGCATTGAAATCCAAAGGTATTACAGACCTTGAAACCCAACTGATTTATACAGTTACAGGGCTAGAAGAGAGTAGGTAGATGTGTAAGTGGGATTCAGTACCTCACAGTGTAACAGCTTTCTAATGCTAGTAAAAATGTGTTTAAAGATGTGTGCAATTCTCTGAAGATGACACTTTCTTGAGAAAAGGCTTTGATTTGATTACATACCTAGTACCAGGATGATATTTGTACCTACATGCGGGTAGTCAAAATGATGCAATGTTCACCCAGTTGAGATTCCTGGTGTGAATAATAACAATTTGAGTATTCTTTAGACAATAAAGATTTGTGCAAGCAAACTACATAGTATAAAGCAAAGCAGCACTTTCCCTATCACTCTAGGGTTTTCCTTTTCCATCCACCCTACACACCTGTACCCTCTCTGGTGATTGTAAAATCCAGAGTAGTTAGGGAATGGAACAGAAGGGATTTGTATTCATCAGGCTTTTGTTGTGCATTTTTTAATAACTTATGACTGGCTATATATGATACTAAACATGAATGGCAAAGATGCCTTGTATTTTTCTATTAATTGTTATCCTTAATTTTGTTATGTGTTTATAGAAAAGAGTATTCAACTATTGCTGTATAAATTTGTATGCAATATCAACTTTGTGCAAGAGTTCATTTAGTTCATAAACTTTTTACAGAACTATATATTGCAGGAAAATTGGGGCTGTTACCTGTTTTAATATCCTGTAATATAAAAAAAGAATTTTATGATGAACCTCAGGTAGTATAGCTAAAGGAAGTTGCATGTTATGCTTCCCAACTGTCTGTATTATCTTAAATCCCAATTTGCAAAGGAAAAAATCCTAAATCTTCCTCAAATTGCAAGGGCAGTATTTACATAACTATTTTCATTTGAAGGAGTCAACATCAAACTGTTAGTCACTGTTCATTCCTGGCATGATGCTAGTTAAATCTTCTGAGTATGTGAGATGCTGGCTAGTAGGATCACATTTTCCCCTCACACTTTGTTTTACTATTGCAAAGGAGGCAGCTCCTGTCAGTCATTTGTCAAGGTAAAAGAGGTCTGGATCTCTGGGACACTGAAACCTGCAGAGTTAGATGTCCAAATATTTCTGTTTCCCTGGAACAGTGATGCCACATTACTTGCACTCTTCATCCACCCTGGCTACACTGAGGTAGGGAGTAGGAACAGAAGATACTCTTAAAATACACAAAGTTTGTGTGTCAGCAAGCATTTGTGAATCCTGAATAGTACTCACAAGGCTCAGAGGGCCTCAGATTTGCAACCTTACAGCTGATGACATACTGCTGCACATTTAAAAACAAAATCCTTCACTCAGAAATGAGTAGAAGACTCTGAACTTAGCAGTTTAGGTACTGTAACTCCAAGACCTGTTTCTGAATTTTACATTACAGAGTAGTTAACACAGTCCAAAACTAATCCTCCCCAGCAAAGTTCTATTAATTTGTTGTCCTAAATGAATGCAATTTCCTTTCTGTAGCATGATGACTTTCAGTACAGGCTGCAACCTCAGCCATGCATTGGTTAAGGCATCCACCTGAGCACTGGAATCATTCACTGCCAGAAGAGCAAGGAAGTCACCAAATCTGTTTCTTAGATTTCATGGGTGAATTCTTTACTCAAAGGCTATTCTGTAACTGAAAGCAGCACACAACTTCCTCTGTCAGTGGCAGTGTGCCTTTCTCAGTCCTGGGAGGAAACTCAGGCCAGGGTCTCTGATTCTGCTTCCAAGGCACCTCAAATTTTACACATCACTCAAATCTTTGGCATTTAGATCCTCTCTGACAACGTCTATACATGTATTTATATCTCTATCTTTTGATAGCATACTCTTTCTAGTCATACACTTACAAGTCTGACAAGTGCCATCCATATACAAGAAGAGCAGGTAGACAGTCCAGAACTGAAGGTCTGTAAAATGCAGTCTTCCTACTGCCAGACCTGCAACTTTGTAGCTTAGGTCTTTTACATGACAACCCCCAGCAGAGTGCAAGAAGAACAGGTCTCAAAAGCTGACTTTCATTACTGCTTGTGAAACTATTAATACTGAACCAGCAGGGAACAAGAAAGATCCAAAAGTAAGACCATCCTAATATTCATAAGAGAAAATAATCACTTTTGAAGTATTTGCTTGCCTTTCAGAATCAATGCCAATAAAGAAGAGCTTTATAGTAGCAGCCAAAACCACGTTTGCATCAAAAGCCAATGTATTTTGAGAGAAGAAGAGAGGAGGAAGAACAGGAATGCTTTTATGGTACATATGAAATAGCATCATTTCATCAGAACAGTAGCTTATCCCATAAATGTTAATTACTTATATTTGCATTTCATATCAGCATTGTCACAAGTCTTCCCTTCTACCAGGTATGGCCACATACAATACAAATACTAGATTTTCACCTCCCCTGTTCTGACAGGTGGTGATGACTTATGCCTTGCTTTCAAGACATATTTCTAACATCTTGAAACTACCAATATCACTACCTAGCTCCACCAGTTGTGTCAGCTTTCATTATGCTAAGGGGTATGTTGGCTCTAGAAAGCATCACAAACCACAAAATCACTGAAAATTTTTCTGTTGCATGCAAGTGTCACAGAAGGTCTGAGCACATTGTCAATGAAGAGCAACGTGTATCTTAAAGAAACCACCTGGAAAACTGGAGGCTTAGATGCCTAGTCTAATAAAACCAATAAAAGAAAAAAATCTTACTAGCTGGGTTTGGTTTGAAGCTGGGACAGTAAACATAGTTTTCTTGAGAAGCTGAAGCAGAGTGTGTTTGAATAGCTTCTGATCCACTACCATGCAAATATAGACACCAAATATATGGAAACTTCCACTGAACAGTTGATAATTTCAGTATGAACAACCTACTGGTTCTCCCTCTCTCTCTCTGCCTATATCTCAACTGGACCACACATTCCTTTTCCTTCTTTGGCTTCACCAGGAATTTTGCCTCTGGCTTCAGCTGAAGGAAGAATAGGTCCTGAAACATTGCTGTCTACTAAATCCAAGGTCTTAATCTCTGCTTTGAAGCAAATGCCCACTTTAAATTTAATCTTATTAGGATCAAAATTGCCTTTCCTTTCAAACTATCAAGTTTGATTAGTGAAGTATCCTTAATCGTAAGCCACTTTCATTACCTGAAGGGTATTTATTATTTCCTTACTCAAAAACTGATTCACATTCATCTGTGTCTACATATAAATGACTCCTCTGTCCTTACCATTTTCCTTTATGTTCCACAAGGAGAGCAGCTGTCTGTAAACACCAGCAGGGGCAGTTGAACTCTAGCCATGCCACGATAATGAAGGGAAACAACACTGCTTTGGCCACTTTGCTTACTACAGCCTAAAGGAGCAGCTTCCTGGCTGCCAAACAGGCTAACCTCATGCTGAGGGCACTCTCCTGGGAGCCAGGCACTGTCAGTTTGAATATACCCTCAGCCTCAGGGTATAAATGAACCTACAGCTGAACTTCGTACTGGACCAGTTCCTAAGACACCAGCAAGAGAATCCTGCAGAGATGGTTTTGCTAAAAAATACTAACTAAAGTTTTCCATCTCTCACTGAGGTCAGATACAGCCTTGACTACTGAACAGCAATCACAGTACAGTAGAATGTAAGCAAAGGGATAAGAACTATTTTTCTGCCCTGATGTATGTGATCACATTACAAGCATGATAAACAATTCTCTGCCAAAGAATACAAGTTAAAGACAACAATGAGTCAAGAGACTGAGAAAACAACTGACAAGGAAACCAGAAAATACCTACTAACTTTGCATTACTTCAAAATTTTAAGTTTCAAATCCAACAAACTATACTGTTAAAATAGTCTTTTTAAAATCAAAACCAAATTCACAATTACGTAGTTCCTGGAATTCTCTGACACCCTTTGGTATTTTAATAATATACTACTTGATCAGAAAAGGAAGATGGGGCAACAACAGCTTTCTCCCATCTGAATATTCTAAACCAACACAACCTTTTCCTGTTAAACCAATTATGGTGAGGTCTACAAGCCAGTTTAGAAACAAAATAGAACTGCTTGGCACAGCTGTGGTGGTGAATACATCAACAAGGACTTTACTTGCCAGTGGTCTCTCATTTGCTCACATCTAAACAGAGACTAGACTCACACAATTAAAGTGGCCACAACCAGTTGCCTCCATAAACCCAAATATCTGCCAAAAAAAGGGAAAGTTTCTGACAGCGCCTAATGAATATGCACCATGGAAACTGTCAGGTATTAGATTACTCAAACTGGGGAAAATATTTCCAGTCTCTAAGAAATTATTCTGCACAGCAACTGGTAGCTAAATAATTTTAATAGAAAACTACAGTTACTAAGACTGGCAGAATCAGTCATCCGAGTTATCAACGGCAAGAGAGTCAAAGCACTAATTCAGGAAGCAAAAATCACAGAACAGAGTCATAGAATACACTGGGTTGGAAGGGACCTTTAAAGGTCTAGTCCAAGCCCTCTGCTGAGAGCAGGGTCATCCTCACCTAGAGCACATTGCTCAGAGCTTTGTCAAGCCCCACCTTGAATGTCTCCAGGGATGGGGCCTCAACCACCTCCCTGGGAAACCTGTTCCAGCACTCCACTACCCTCATAGTGAAGAACTTCTTCTTAATGTCCAATCTAAATCTAACCTTCTCTGGTTTAAAACCACTGACTCTCATCCCATCACTACATGCCCTTGTAACCAGTCCCTCTTCAGCTTTCTTGTAGACTCTACAAATTCTGTTTTGCTAACAACTATCCTAGTAATGAAGTGGTACTGAAAGGTATTTTACAAGATTTGCTGTCATTAAGATGCAATGGTATTTCTAAGTAATGCAGAAAAACTCCAGGTAAGGCAATCCAAGGGAGACCTGCGGCTGACGAGCACTCCACCCAAAAGCAGCAAGCACATAAAACAGACACACGACACAAACTTCAATGTACTGCTGCTGCATGCAGTGTCTGCAGGACCTTGCAAGAGCTTCTACTTCTGAGCTTCTGGCATCAGCATTCCCAGCTGCCAGCCATTGCTTCACTCAGAGGCCCAGTGATTGTCACCAGCTGAGCCATGGCAGTCAGCCTCTGCAAGGGGCAGCAGCAACAGCCCCCCATACTCCCTCCCTGCCTGCTGCACCCAGCATTTTTTCATCAAGAGAGCTGAAGGGTTTGGGTTTGTATTTTTTTTTTCTCCCAGCTATTCTGAGATTTCAGGGAAGGTACACAATATGTCTGCATGAAGCAGGCGCACTTTATTCCCACTGAATAAGTCTGACAAGAGCTTAGATGCAAGATGCCCCTAATCAAAGCTTTTTCCTCAGAAAAGCTTTCTCTTTGGAAGCAAAACCCCCACATATTAAAAACAACAAGAAATACACGCATTTCAAGGTACTAAAGAGCAACTAAAGAATAAAGACATGTGAAGCAATAGGAAAAAAACCCAAACCTACTTAAAGCCAACAAGGCCAGTCACCAATACCATATAACCCCCTCGGCCCACCATCCTTTCCTGAGGGAGAAACATACCCCCTTGTCCAGCTGCTGTTCGTGAGCAAAAACCCAGCAGCTCTCAGGCTCAGCCTGGGAAGTTCACAAATGTAACCCATGTCTCCCCCTGCACAGCACCCAGACTCACCAGGACCACCCAAGGCTGGTGGCCAGAGGAGAAGCAACAGCTCCCAACAGCCACAGAGTAAGTCCAGCTGCAGGCGGAGGCAAGGGAAAACCCTCGGGAAACACCGCAGGGGTACCGACCGAGTGGACAACGACAGCAGCTCTCCCCCTCCTCTAACACCAAAATGTCTGCCGGCACCTCTCCCCCTCTGCCTACTCACAGCTCGCCGCCCAGCTCCCGCGCGGCCCTGTCCCGCGAGGCCCTGTCCCGTGCAGAGCGGCCATGACTGCTCCCTCAGCTGGCACCCCCAGGTGAGCCCGATCAGCTCTGCCCCACCCACAGCAGGTGGCCTGCGAGCCTCTCTGCACCGACCTTGAAGTCATCCTCCCAGCTCTACCTTGTTAATTATTTTCTTCCATAAAGTTATTTAAAAAAAAAAGAACAATTACATGTGTGTATACACACACACACAGAGGAATGAAACCAAACACAACGCAAAGGTAGTCTCAGTGATTTTCATACCATGTACCTTATCTGGAAGACAAAACAAAACGCAAAAACCCCCAAACTAAAACAAAAAAACCACCCAAACAATCAAACTACACAAAACTTACACCTGTTTTCCGAGCAGGATTTATTTAGAGCACATGATCTGTGTGTTTAGCCTCCCTACAGAAATACCACTTGCTTAACTGGGATGCATTTGAGACACTTGCTGTGACACGACAGCTAGAAGGACTAGCAGTCGCCACTGTGTGACCAGGAAGCTTATGAAGGTACAGAAGCACATGAGTATGCCAGGACTGGGAGTGCCATCAGTTTTGAAGTAAATCAGTTAACATGGAATAGGACAAATGGATAGCCTCTGATAATGGATCATGAAGGCCACGGAGTTTTTGCACAAGGACAATCTACCGATTATTTCCTGGTAAAGAAACGATTCCCTAGGATTTCTAAATTAGGGAAGGGTCTTGATCAGGGCTTGTTACACCTTTTTTCAGATGTATTTGATATTTATGGAGACAAGATGCTGGACAACAGTCACCACTCATCTGCTTAAAACAGTTCCTACAATAAAAAGCAAGACGGGGAGTAAGTCTGTTAACATTAATCTTACCCAAAGTGATAAAGGTATTATTAAACACATTTAGATATTTTTCTGTTCAGGTTCTGAGTGCAAGTCCTTGGGGGCTTTACTTATAGAAAAAGAATTAAATCAGTCCCTTTATAAGTTGAGGTGTTTTTTGCTAAATCAAAACATTTTAGCATGTTATGCCCTACAATAAACTAAAACTGTATTAGAGATTGTCAGTATTCAATAAATGAAGCCTCACTACATCATCTGATCCACTATGTATTAGTGAACTAAAATAACTGTTAAGATTTCAATTAAGGAAAATAAGCAAATCTTTTTGGTTTTACCATTTCAGTTTTAATACAATTCAGAAAAAAAAAAAGTAAATGTTATGCATGGCAATGTTTATTAAACAATCACATTTCATTTAAGCATTAAAATGCAGCAGTCTGGAAAAGCTGCCAGAAACAATGTTTGGCTTCAGAAAAGGCAATTATGAAATTACTTTCAATAAATTTCAAATACTCTCTTGTCTGTTGATTAGTTGAATGCTTTAGACTGGAAGGAATAAAAAGTGCAAATCAGCTGAACGTTACTTTCAAAAGTAAAGTCTTAGTGTCCTACAAGCAGTTACTGAAAGGCCTCACCTCAATCTTCATGATAAAGGACAGGGTTTTCCAATTTCTATACAATTATAATTTAATGTTACATTGTTTGAAATGTTACAGTCTTACTAAACCAAAATTAAATTTAGAATATAACTGCAGTATTCTGACTACTGTGAGCACCTTTTTTTTAATTTTTAAAATAAAAGACTATTGGCTTGACATGAGATGGCATGAGATACATTCTCACTGCAAAACTGGAAACTTACATGGAACAACACAGTTGCAACCATTTATAGGAACATGTTCCAGCTTAAGGTAATTTATACCTAAATAAACTACTTTTACATGAAAATCTAGATTCATATTGTGGTAATCTGTTTCTGCTGAAGCTTTCAGCAAAGTGACTCATCACAGAGCAGCTTGAGGTCAACCTGCAGAGTAGCCTTTTGCAAAAAGACTGCCCTTCTGCACATCATCTTTATTGGAGGACTTGGGAAAAAATGGACAAAGGTTAATAGATAACATTTGATATATGGTGCAAATTTTAAGCATTTAGAACTGGATTTTTTTTAATTCAACACAATGATTCAGTGGCAGTCTGAAATAAAAGCTGAGTATCTTTCTGGCTCCTAAAGCACTTGAGAATCACTTCATATACAGAGACAGCAACAAACACTGTGATTATCATCTTATAAAGGCTTTAAGAATACACTAGCAATTTTCAATTTGTTCCTGTAAATATCTTTTAAAATATTGTGGAAACATGTTCTTATATGTTGGTGCTGCTGCTTGAAACTGAACAGTTTGTTGACATCCAGACAACTATTACAATTTTCCAAAAGCAAAGCAGCTTATAAGCATAATAAACAAATGGTCATTTTGCTAAAATTTAGACCTAATTTAGTAATTGGTAGAATGACACTTTCAAACTGTGCAACACAAAATAATGTAGGCAACAGTAACATACAGGTACACCATTTAATATTTATTATATGCATTTTATATACATTATTTTTCAACAGCTGTACTTTTGCTATGTGGTACAATCTTAAAAATTTGCTGATTCATAGTTTGTAAAACAGAAACCTTACAAAACTCATCAAAACTCGCAAACTGATCAGAAAAGTTTTGTGGAAGACTAGAAAAAATACTTTATTGTATTAATCATGCATTACACAAACAAAATCTTTAGTTACACCATAAACTGAAGCACATCTGAAAATAAAATAAAAGCAGGGAATAACTAGTCAAAACACAGCAGATTTATGAATCTTGAATCAACTACTTTTGTATTCTATTTGAAACACAAATAAAAATAATTTTCACTCTAAAAGTTCTGAAACAAGATTGTTTTTTGGAATCAACTCCACTCCGGGTATTTAACCAGAAGAAAAAGAATTTCTTGGTTTGCAACCTTAGAATTATGAGATGTCCCATTTTTTAATCTATTTTAGACCGTTCAAAGAGTGCCATAATAGATACACAGGGCCCTTTAACACACTACATAAAAGGATATAAAGACCAACAAAAAGTGAAATAAATAACAATAGGCCATTAGCAAGATGGGTAATCCTTGATAAATAAACTCGTAAATACAGTAAGATGTACAAAATATCACATAGTGATAGGATGCCAAGATTAATTTTTTTTTTTTAAAGAGTTCATTTGTGGGTGTTAACCCCTCTGTGTTTCATTTGAACACATTTTATAGTCCTTTATTTATGAAGACAGTTATGCGATGATGATGAATTAGCATCCTTATGCAAGGACTTAGCTGAGCTGTATTAGGCAAAAGAAGGGAAGAGTGTGGTTACACAGCAGCGGGTCAGTGAGATCTCTGTGTTTTAGGGTTCTATAATGCAGAAAAACATTATCAATACAATCTTGAGCACTGTTGTGACAGGCTAAATATATAAAAAGACTTATAAAAACTAGAATTTTATCCAAACATTTTGTGCAACTAATGCTAAAATATTTTAAGTTAAATTTCCTTTTTTTTTTTTTAAAGCAAAATAAAAGTTTAAAAGGGAAATCTGTGGCATTTAACTGATAAACAGAAGATTACTAAGAGATGAAAAGAAAGCTACTCTTGGAGCTCACTTCCCCCCACAAGAGCACCACATTCCTAACCCTAAGGCAGCACACAGAGTCCAAAATAAAAGTCTTTTGTAAGATCAGACTCCACGTTTGCTTAAAGACACCTAAAGAACAGACATACGCTCAGTTCAATCCAGTCAAGGCTACAAATACTGGTTTTCTTTTTTGTACTTCTCCCCACCCTCCCCAAATACAGTAATTACAGTTAAATGAATGAGCCTGACATTGTTGAAGATGTGGTGACTTTTCACCAACTTATACCTGCCCCATATAAGAGCCTTCACCCAGGCAGATCAGATGTAGTGTCTTATTGGTAACCTTATCTTTGATGGCAGTGATGCATTCCCTCTTTTTTGTCCAAACAGACCTGCTGTTATGATGCAGGTTTGTTCTGCTGTGTCACACAAATACTTTGGCAAGGGCGTCAGCTCCTGCACTGGCAATATATGCTTTTGATGGATGAAATGCTACATCGTAAATTGATTCATCCAGCTTTTTCCTATGAGCTGTTATTTCTTGCACACATGTCTTGCTGTCCAAATTCCATAACCTAATGGAACAATCATGGCCTGTTTAAGAAAAAAAAAAGTTAGATTTGTCAGACACTTGAGTGCATCAAAACTACAAAATTTACAGAGCATACAGAATATGAAAAAATCCTTACTTCCAGACATTAAATAGATTCCATTAGGATCTACAGCTAGACTTGTGACAGCATCCAAGTGAGCAACCATAGAATGGATCATTTTACCTAAAACAAAAATAGACAGTGAGTTTCCTGTGAAGTAATGCTTCATTTAAAAATAAGATTCCCATTAAATGCACTATAGAGTAACATGCTTTAGATTCTGGTAATATCCAAATGCTACAATTTTATTAGAAATGATTAAGATTCAACTGTAGACTCTTGTATAAGATGGACAAATGACAAAACTCTCAAAAAGGCATTCCTGTTATAAGCACTCTTTTTATCCATCTGGCATCTTTTCTGATAGCAATGACAATGAAGACCGATCCTAAAATGACTGGGTGAGAAGCTAAACTTTTAGCCCTTAAACATCATAATGTGTGCCCCAGTCAGACAACAAACACGTGGACCAAACTTCGTAAAAAGAGGCTGAGGAGTCATACCGTGGTCCCTCTATCTCTGCCATTGCTAGGAGAGAGGCAGTTGATGATGAACCAGGGAAGAAAATAAGGCAGCTGTAAGTAGTACTCGCCCAGAACACTCTCCAGCTTCTAATAATTTAACGGTTCAGTTATGTCACAAAGCAGAGGTGTTAACTCTCCAACTACTCTTAATCCATTTCTTTTCAGTGACCTCCATTCCTGGACTCTTAACATCTTGCAGCATGTCATGGTGCTTTTTGGAAGCAGTTAAAAAACACTTAACTACACATAAAACCAACCACCTTTCTGTTTTGAACCTGTCACCTGTCGGGGGTTATATCAAAGCAAAAACCTCTTCAGAAAACCATCTCCCATTCAACTCAAATCAAACCTGCTTAAAACAGGGGGTTGGCACACGTGCTTACTTAAAGTCAGCTTATGCTGATTTTTTTTTCCTTCCAACTTTCCTAGAATAAAATGAAGGGACTGATAATTTGATGAACAGGAAGTTTATGTTCATTTTTGCAGTTATTTCTACTTTTTTTGTCATGACAGACTGTGCAGATTTTCCCTATAAACTTCCTTCTCATCTGTTTTTCCAGACTCTTTCCCGTTTTATAAACTCAATCAGCAAATGAAGCATAACAGAAGATTCCATTATTACAATGAATTTAAGGTTATTTCTTGCCCTTACAGGTACTTTGCAATGTTCTTTACTACTAAGAGTTGGAAAACACAACAGATACATGCTTAGAGTTAAAAGCATGCAAATGATGAAGACAGGAAAAAAAAAAGGCAGACATTCCATAAATTAGAAAAGTGACAACTTCAGAGGACTTTCTTGTTCCTCACAACCACCTCTGCCTAAAAGTGATGTCACTATTTCATAGAAAAGGTACCAAGACAGTGTTCTCTTGTGTGTAAAACTGCATCACTAGTATGTTTTCTACAAACGGATTCTCACGATGTCCATCCAGATTTACTGAAAACATATTCACACATACCAGTTGGGTTCTTTCTATCCTTACCCGTTTTGTTGTCAAAAAATTTGATGTGTCTATCTTCATGTGCTGTAATAGTTACAGGAAGTGTGGGATGACTTACTACCTTGTTAATATGATTATTTGATTGTACACCTGAAAATAAAAATATAAACTTGCCTTAAAGAAAGGGTTAAAGGTAAACCAAGAATATTTTAGCATTACTCTTTAGTGTACAATATTAACCAGTATTACATAAATCACATTTTAGAAAGAGCATCAATGGATCTCCTAAGAAATAAGTAACAGCTTCTTGCTTTACAGGATGGGGCTACTCCAGGTAGGCTCTAGCCAATGTACTTTAAAGTTGCTTTCTTTATCTCTAACAGCTTTCAAATCTCACTAATCCACAACCTTTTCCACCATGCCTGTTCATCTAACCAACTTTCAAATTGCATGATGCAGCAGAGAAGCAAAACTTTTTCATTTGCTTTATCATATAATAAAATTTATATCAAAGTACTTCATCCAAGATGAATACTGAATACAAAAGAGCCTCACTTACCGGATTCTAACTGTGATGAAAGCATTACCACTGACTGGGATGTTTCTAAATCATAGATGACTGTGCTGCCAGTATTAAAAGATGCTACCATATGAGCAGGGTCACAACCTATAAAGTCAACTGATGTAGGTATTCCATGCTCTAGAAAGACAGGAAAACATCTTTAGAAAGAATCAAACATTTTGAAAATTCCTGACAGTTTAAACAGTTTGTTTTATACTCATTCTTCAAAGAAGAAATTTGCTCTCTTCTTTGAGCTCACGCTAGAGCATCAAAATTACTTTATTAAAAGACCTTTCCCCTTTAGTTTTGATAAATGGAGATAATGAGCCCAGACACATCATCAGCTGCCTCATAACAGAGTTTCAAAAGCACTGCAAAAACTTACCTTTCTCTCCATTGTAAGTGCAAATACAGGGCATTTTTTCTGGTGGGTTCCATAATCTAATAGTGCCATCTGCTGAACAAGATAGTAAGTGATTCTTTACACCACTGTAAGCAAGACCCCAGACTGCATCTGTGTGAGCAATTAATGTGCCAGCTAGAACGTTTGGCTCTGAAAAAAAAAACATCCAGAAGATTAGAAATGAAACCTTTTTAATGAAAAGAAAAAAAAAAGTATTTCTTATACCCCAATATAAAGTAAATTCCCCAGAAAACTGTCATATGTCCCCAGCACTTCCTAAGTAACAAATAGAATATTACACTGGAAGTAATTTTGCACAGCCACCAAAACAAAAAAATACAACCCCAAAAACTACTATTTTCCTTTTTCCAGAATGATACATGCTTGTCACCACCTCCTTTCTGAGGCACTTGCTTCTTCCCTCCAAATTCACCATGTTCACAGTCCTTCCTCTATACAAGGTGCAAAAACACCCCAAAAAAATCATCTTTCCACTTAAACACTGATGCTTAATGCTGGTTTTACCCAGTGTACTCTGCTGACACAGAGGCATGCTCTAAAAATCCCAATCATCCTAATAATTAAACGAGGATTTTTTCTGTTGTGGATCAGGAAGACACATTCTTAATTTCTTCTCCCTGATATTTTATATTTGTTTTATTATAGAGGAGTTTTTAATCTATTCTCTACCAGACTGAGTAGTGTGAGAAAAAGACAAGTGGAAAGTAATAAAGGCAGATAAATAAAATTTAGTTTCACAGAACATTAGAGACAAGTTGGTCTCGCAACCCAAAACACTAACAAGCTTTTGGAAGGAAAACCATCCTACTACATCTCTCTCTCTCAAAAATAAATTAGTGACTTGAGTACAGATAGCTCTCAGGCCCATGAAAATTGTACCAACAATACTACATGCATGAATAAATTAGACTGCTTTTAGTGATTAGACTATACTGAATACATTTTTATCTGAGGCACAATTTGAGCTATATATTGGTTCAAGGCATAGGGTGCAGCAGTGTTCCCAATTCAGTTCAAGACATCACTGCTTCCCATCCCTCTCCAACTCACTGACACGGATTATGCAACCCGAGTGTTGCATTGGCTCACTCATGGCACTGACACAAGGGAAAGAGGAAGAATTCTTGACACTGTCCCATTCAAACATCACTGAACAAAGGAACTGCAGCCTTAGGATTCAGCTAAAAAGTTGGTCTCGATCACCATCAATGGCAGGAGGGCGATGCAGTTTTCCAGGCAGTTATTAGGTTTTTAATTTTAGAAACATTGGCTATGGGAACTGAGATGCAAGTCAGAAATAGGACAAGATACAGAATTTGAGTACACTTATCTTAGTTTTCTGTGTCCTATCAGAAGAAATAAATAATCACTCAAAAATTTGGAATTTTGGTTCAACGTAGTAAGCCTGTTTCTTCAAAAAATAAAGTTATGATTGTTTCTTTTCTTTACTATTTAAACCTCAGAAATTGCCAGTCTTTCTGTTACAGTTCTACAAAAACTACATAACCAATGCAGGGGGGGAATAAACAGTGTTTGCCACACAGAAAATGTTGAAAACATTTATTTGATAAGTGGCAGTTACATTTCACAAAAGCCCTAGGAAAAAAAAAAGCAGAAATAGCTCATAAAATTTATGTTGAAAACAACAGTCATGGGTTATCTTTGAAAATGTACTTACCATAGGTATCATATGGATCCACATTAGGGCTAGGCATGTTCCACCACTGAATGGTTGCATCAATACCACCACTGAAACACTGCTCTCCATTGGAACTAATTGCCAATGACAATACAGGTCCACTATTGGGAGACAGAGAAAAAGAAGTTTATTGAAACTGCCTGTAGGATAGAAGTGAAAACTTGATTATCTACTCAAGAGAGTCCAATGGAGGGCTACAAGGATGATTAAGGGACTGGAACATGTGTCTTATGAGGAAAGGCTGAGACACCTGGGGCTCTTCAGTCTGGAGAAGAGAAGGCTGAGAGGGGGTGTGATAAATGTTTATAAATATCTGAGGGCTGAGTGTCAAGAGGAAAGGGACAGCCTCTTCTGA
>VWZY01006786.1:356202-385039 GCA_013399075.1 Chloroceryle aenea | reverse complement strand
AAGTCCAAGCATTACCCCAGCGCTGCCGGGTCACCACTAAACCATGTCCCTCAGCACCACATCTACAGGTCTCTTAAATACCTCCAGGGATGAGAACCACTTCCCTGGGCAGCCTCTTCCAGTGTTTGACAATCCCCCCTTTTTTTTTTCCTAACATCTAATCTAAATCTCCCCTGGTGTAACTCAAGGACATTTCCTCTTGTCCTACTGCTTGCTACCTGGGAGAACAGATCGACCCCCACCTCACTACCTCATTTTCTCCCAGCTGAACAACCCCAGCTCCCTCAGCCACTCCTCAGAAGAACTGGGCTTCACCAGCTTTGTTGCTCTTCTGTGGACACACTGCAGCAAATAATGACACTAGAAAAAAATCGGAGGCTTGCAAAGACTTTTTAATACAATTTTTAATCCTAGAATGACCCTACTTGTCCCTGTTTTACAGCTGATTGCTGTGCTGAAGCCGAAAAGTAGAAATTAACTGGATGTGAAAAGCTTAGAATCAAAGCAAGAAGTATGGCTTCAAAAGCTTTCAAGAGCCTAAACCCACAGAATTTGAGAAATATAAAAACCCCATATATAGTTACTTTCTTCTTTTTGCAGAATTCATAACATTTCCTGTTATTTTGCAGCCAATGTGATTCCAGAATTCTGAGATGTGAAATTTAGTAAGAAAATTTCAAATGTAGTCCATATAAGTATTAAAAGGAAGATTCTACCATAACAAAATACTTTATGAGAATTTGGTGTCATATGTTGACTTACATGTTAAATGAGGATATCCCTTAGCATCCAGATTACGAATCCAACCAAAGACTAGGTAAAAATCTTTACTTGAAAGATTTTTATATTTGTGTGTACATGCAAGTCATGCAGAAATGCTGACAATCAACATGCACAACTGAATTTTAACTCGCTAGATACTACATAGCAAATTCAAATCTTAATTACAGAATTCTTACCAAACTGTTCTATTTATGATTTAATTAAGTTAGTACATAGAAGTGCTAAACTACACAACTTCTCAAACTGAGGAAAAAATATATTTTTTTCCCTAAAGCTCACTAGAAACTGTTTTATTAAAAGAATTATTAAACTGAATGATACAGATTTAATAATACTTTGTCCAGTCAGAGCTTTGTATAGCTGATAACCTAAATTACAAAAGCATTTTTACCAGGTACTTCGATATTGAAGTTTGGTTAAACTTAGAGAGTTCAACTAGGCCAACTGGTCTGAAAACTCTTAAAGAGTAAAGAGACGTCAACCAAAATGTGTTAAATGCTCGGAAAAGTGAAGGGCACCATAAAATAAAGGCTATATCCTAAATAAAAACACAAAAAAGGTTTGCATTTACATTACAGGTATTTTCCTCATTGCCTTAGATTATAAAAATAATTACAAGACCATAAATAGCAATTATAGCTTGATTCAAGGTCATGTGAAAAAAAAACAACTTTAAGAAAAGCCAGCACCTTCTCTCCTCCCCCCAGCATCACCATAGAAGCAAATAATGTTTAAATCTTTCAGAAAACTCAGAATTGGAATATCCTCCAAATGCAAGTTCAGTATTTTTACACTTGCATTTCAAAGCATTTAGCTCTCTTTACCTTTGTAATCTTAAATTTTCATGTGGTTTCAACACCGATCATCTAGGAAATGGCTGTCAAAGGTTTTGACACATTCACATTCAGCAGGTAGAAAGTTAAAGTTGGTTGCCCCCGTTACAGAAAATTATGCTTAACAACAAAAAAAAACAAGACCAAAACCAACAGAACTTGTGAGGAAAAAATGTCTTCTATATAGATAGGCAAAAAAAAAGTGTTGCATTACAAGATTCAGAATCTGCACTTACTCTTTACCCCTTTCTTCCCCTTTCGTTCCTTCTTGTACTGTTCCTTCAGTTTACTTATTAGTCCCTGGTCTACATCCCAAACCTCAGCAGTTGGGGACAGGTCATCTTTGTCTACATGCAGCATATTATTAAAAGAAAAAAAATCAGCAATTGGCAATGCAAGCTGTTGGCGATTTACTATCAGAGCTGTATAAGAGCATTAATAAAGTTCTTAATAGATCTTTAAAGGTGCAGTGTCAGTTTTAAGTTCACAAAATACTAAGTTGCATTTCATACAGTGTTCCAAGGCAATGTATATCAGTTAAGTATTTGAAAATTGCATGTTAATTTATTACTAAAGAGCAAACAAATTAAGCTTCATAAGAAATTGTTTGTTAGATACTTCCAAGTACACAAAAATTCACTGGTGTTCAGAAACGATTACTGCATCTTTAGAAAGACAGTGTTAAGAAATTATTCAGCCAGTGTTGAATAAGCAAATAAAAGTATTCATGCTGTTTCTGTCATGTAAATGCAAGCTAAGTCAGTGCCAATTTATTCATGAAGACCACCATGCATCCTCTCGCACTCATTCTGCATGCACAAGAAAGAAATCTCAGTCCTATATACAACCAGAAAGTCTATACATACAGCATTTTACACATAGGTGATGTAATAGCCTTTGCATAGGTGAATAAATTGACTTCCCACTGCATTCCAGCAATTAAATTACAACTAGCACAGTAGTTTCAGAGGATGCCTTCTTCTGTTTGACAAATCTTAGGCTTATGCTCAGAAATTCTTTAGGCATAAAATAATTAAAATACATTACTCAGTTGCCAACTTCTAACCATACCTACAATGTCAGTGTTACCATAAAGCAGCAATTACTGAAATTCTAACCATTACAGTCATAAAAGTGCACAGAAATAGCCATACACAGCAAACCCAAAGAAACGTGTATTTAGGGTGCAAACCAGGACTTACTCCAAGTACACGTTTCATGACACAATGTGTTGTGAGAAAATACCCTGGGATTTTGATGCATCTACTATGATTTGAACAGGGCTGATCAAGGTCAAGGAGGAACAATCTTGATCAAAGAGGTGGAGTATAGAAATGGCAAGGGTGGTGAAGGCACAAAATGGGCAGCATAATGGCAAGTCCCCTGACCTGTCCACAGAGAATTGTGGAAAGGGGAATGGAACAATGACATCCTGCACCAGACTACAGCTATGACTACCAAACTGCAAACACAAAGACCTCAACCTTTATGATCACAGGGCCAAAATACAGACAGACAAGAATAGTGATTAGTCAGGAAACACAAGAGGCACAGAAAGATAAGTCAGAGGATATGCCCAAAAGAGGAAGGAAATTAGGAAGAAAAAACAACAAAAGCAACCGTAAAACCTAATGAAAGGAAATTCAGTTAAGAGCAAGGATGCCTTCAATAAAAAAAAAGGCACACCACTAAAAGCACACCACTAACCAAAAAGAATCAGCTAGGTTGCAGCATTGCAAAGGAATTTGGGAATTAAACTGAATCAGTCATACATAAGAGGAATGTAATGCTCTAAAAAAATACAAAAAGCGGGGGAGGGTGTGTGGAGAAAAGACCCACAACAAAACTGTCATTCTGGAATGTTTTCAGAAGTGTGCTGTATTAAAACAGGAGCAGTCCACGTAATCCACTGATGGCGATGACAAAAGAAGTAACAGGTTCAGTCTGTGTTCTACACTAGAAGCTTGGAAAATGTCTGTAGACTGCAAAATAAACAGGGCACTAAAGACAAGAGAATGAATTTGAAAGAACTGGGCTCATTCAGTCAACATAAACCAGGAAAAACCTAAGCCTGCAAACATAAATACTCAAAACCAATGCTGTCAGCTGCCAAAATGTAGGTCGTAAACAGAAAGCCAGATAAACCACTCCTATTAACAAGGGAGGCTGTCAAATTAATCTCAATGAAGGTTTTTAGGAAACAGCATTGATTCTCTCAAGTATGCTTAGACCTCCCTAGCTCTTTCGAACCAGAGCCATGTTAACTAGAAAACCTCTGCAATTCCCAACTGGCAGTGAACTTCCACTAATTGCCTGAAGTGTTTGAACCTACACTGACTGACATCAGGACAGCAGAGGACCCAGGATGTCCACTAGCCAATAACTTTTAGTGGAGAAAGGATTTATTTTTTAATTTTTTTTTTAATTTTTTGAAAGATAACCCAGGGGACTCTGAATTCCAGTCACATTCTGCCAACCCAGAATTTTGGGCACACTCAGTCATTCTCTGACTCATGGTCCATCTGTAAACACAACTTTTGTCTTTTATGGAGAATAGAAATTCAGTGATGAACACATAGTTAATCATCAAACTCCTAACCAGAAATATGTACCATCTGCAATATGTAACCTACTTCATGCCAATATGTATTTATTCCTGTTTGTCTAAGTGAACAGAAGTTCTACACACATCTTTTCTTGAGGATACTAGATCACCACAAGGCGTCTATAAATTTAATTTTAAAATGTACATCTATATTTTTAGGGGATTGTGTACTTTCATGCTTTATTTAATGCTTTGAATTTGCTCATCTTTCAGACTTCCAAACTTCTCTGGTTTGCAGCAGTCTCCAATAGCTAAGAGATAACTAATACATTTGTCAATGAAATATTTTAGCATATCAGAAGTTAGACCTACGGACAATACTTAGACAATTAAGTATCGAAAGTAATGAAAAAAAGCAAGACTAGGCAATAGGTTTAGAGCCTAAACATCAGAAGTTTGGTTTCCAGATACTAAATAAAAGCATTATGAAAAAATACACATGTAAACATTTATGTTTTTTCAGAAAGCCTAAATCTTTGCAAGAGTAGACAGTGGTACAAGAATGACAGTGACAGAAAAATGAAAACTGGAAGAAAAAAAAAAAGCTGAGAAGAAAACAGAACAGAGCAACTATTTATGCAGAAAAACATCAAACTTTAACCAATATACTGAAGTTGATGGTTGACACAATTGTTTAGAAAGAATGACAAGTATTCTTTTAAATGAAGTTCCTCCTCAAAAATAAAGAAATAAATAAATGGGTGGGTCTGGAGATTTCAAGTAATAACAGCTTCACAGAGTTAAAATAATGTGACAGGGTAAAATAAATTGGTTTAGACAATGTATTATTCTAGAAGGCATTTAACTGGGAAAACATTTGAAATGTTATTTTTGATAGGTAATGAAGAACCATACTCTTGCAAACATTACAAATTAATCTTTAAAAAAGTGACACTTCAGCCCAAGGCCTGATGTATTATAGACATTTATAATGATCTTTAATGTAGATATTATATTAAACATCTTAATTTAACAAGAGCAGTACCAAAATCAGTGGCATACTATAGAAGAAACCACATTTCTACTACAGCTGGAAGTTTGTCTCATTTAAATGGTAAGTTAGTACAAAATATACAGCGATCTTACTGACTTCTGAACTGAAAAAGTTAAATGTACTTTCATTGTAAAAAGCATGTGTTGTGTTTATTTCTTCCTCCCTACTTCCTTGCCTCAGACATGAGTGTTTTTGGTAGCAATGGAATTAAACCAGCTGTCACAAGAAAAGCTGTCACAAGTGTGTAGAAACTCCTAAAATGCTCTGCCTCCCTTTTGTTATGGGTCCATTTAAATTGTAATAAAAGTCATTCAAACTGCTCTCTGAAAGTACAGTGGGTCCATTTAATTTCAAAAACCATGATCTAGTGACACTTTTTTGCCTTACAATGAAAGACTTACAGGATGCAACTGCAAAACTGCTTGTACTACACAGATCAGAAACTAAACCAGTCAATATGCCATTTCATGGCAGATGAGAATTACTTGGTCTATTCTTATTTACTTGGTTTATTCCCATTATCTAAGCATCAGCATTCAATCATCACAATCATCCACACATCCACATCATCTTAGTAGGTGCAACTCTTATGTACTATCATGAACAAGTATCCTTTTATTTCTAAATGCTTTTGTTAGCATCTTACCCCATTCTGTTCCATCTCCTGAACTTCGAGCTTCTCCAGCTCCCTCACCATCTTCAGCTGTCACTAAAAAATCAAATTCTTTCAAAGCTTCTTCAGTATCAGGGTCATCTGTAAGGTCAGCAGCTAAACCTTCATTACCAATCTGCAAGCAGATAAACATTTTGCTGCATTTGAATCAAGAACAGATTTTCTACTCAAATATTTTGGTTAGAAGTGATACAGATTACTCTGAATGCCTGGTTGCAAGGGAAAACATTTTTCAACATGAAATGCAGATAAAGACACAGAGGTGCAGTCAGATTGAGAGCTGCTTATAAAAAAATAGAAAAGAGAGCAGTGCAGTGAAAAATTTTCTTTCATTCTGCAGATGAAGACATTTCCACGTAGGGTTACATTCCTATAATCTACACAATATTCTTACAATATTACAATTTTTACAATAAATTATCCTTTTACTTCCTTTAAAACCCAAGCTTTGTCAAGAGTCAAAAAAAGTGTAATGTCTTCATATGTGCTTGGAGATTTACGTATTACATATTTTTTCATCAGACTATCTGCTGCCTTAGAACAACAACAAAAAGATTCAACTGATTGCTTGATTTTAAGCTATTTACCAGAAGTAGAAGTTAATACCAAAGGTATGATGAAAAACCCCTTCTGACAAGTCAGGCCAGGAGACTTGATTAAGCTGACCTATTTCTGCTAACTACCTAACAAAATTCTATGCAGACAGAGAGGTTATCATGCTACAGAATACTCTACAGAGCAAAAAGTAATATAACTGTCAGTACAACATTCATAGATCAGCCACTTATCTAAAGAAACATCACTGACAGAGTCTCTACCAGCCCAGGAGGAAGAATTAAACAGTGACAGGTAAGACAGTCTATCCTACCCAGAAAGCTGCTCACAGAATGGAGAACTAACGAGGAAAATAGAACAAAACTTAACTGAACCTTAAACAGAAAGTTACTGAAGACAGATCTCTGATAGGCTCTTAAAATAGTAAAAAGCTGCATAAAAAGAAGAGTTCAAGAAATATTTGACATGGAACCAATTTTCTTTCCTCCATTACATAATTTAGTTTCTTCTAAAGAATTGTCCCGAATTTCTCCAAAATTCAGAAAGGATGGACATTGTATTGTGCTAAATTTGCCTCAAAGGGACTCAGAGCATGCAGAGAAGCTGAGATGGCCAAATCAGTTCTCTCTTCCAGCAATTAATTCACATTTGCAAAGAGGTTGGCTGGTTGGTTTTAATTTGTCATGGTAATATATTAACTGAATTACCAAATTAGCAACAATGCATTCTTCTTACAATTCATTCAGATAGCAAAGGTACAACATTTTAATATGACACATTTATAATCAACTGAGAAAAAATTATTTCCCTTTTTAAAGGGGATTTCAGATCAATCAATTGATCAATTATCTAAAAAGAAAGTTTGAAAAAATCTTTTACTTTGTGTTTCTTATTTATCCGGTGCTTTTCTTTTCCTTCTGCAATATCTTCTATCATGTCACTCTCCTCCTCTTCATCACTATCATCTGCGTTTTCCAAGAAGTTAAATGTTTCAAGAACATCACCAGAATTCCTACACAAATACAGACATAAACGGATAAGCGAAGTTGCTTGAAGAGACATTAGAAGATGAATCAGAATAAAAACAACTGCTATCTACCAGAGCTTTAAAACTAGCAAAACAACAAGAAATAGTTGCATCAAGCAGATTCTACAACTGCCCGATTCCTTACAGAAGCAGCACTCCACAGAATCTTTCCTCTATAACAATTCAAAGTGGTTTTATGACATAAATTCAGCTTCAATACACTACATGTTTTCCTACAGATAATCTATATGTATAACATACGTATGCAATATAAATACATATGTACCTAAGTGTAACCAGTTTCAGTTAAGTTCATGACCATAATCATTCAGTTAAGTTCAGAACTATAACTACGCTCACAGGTGCTCAGTCTAGTCGAGAGGAGAAAGTTCAATGTGAACTGACCAGTACATATCAATAACTCCTTAAGCAGTTCTTATCTCTTCACTTACCTTTTGATTTCCTGTCCCTTTTGTTTTGATGGAGATTCACCCCCATTGAGGATCTGTTCTAAGTTCTTTGTCTCTACTGAACCATTTGGTTCTGAATTGGAGAGCCCAAGCAAAGACCTTACTCGCTGGGAGCGTACATCCAGTATCGTATCTGTGTAACCTACTTCCTGAAGATACCTAGATGCATTAAGAGAAGGAAAGCATATTTGAGGAAAAGGAAAGAAATGAGCAACGACTGTTAAAAATTAATGCAACTGTTATATAACTATATAGGGAAAAAGAAGGTCCATCACTATCCATCACATGTGGAAAATGTTACTCTATACTGCTAGACTACACAGTCCTGAAAACTGAACCACTATTTGCCTACCTCAATTATTCTGTTTCATAGAGTAAACATACAGAGAGCTCCTCAAGCTTCTGGAAGAAATTTGAATACATCAACATTCAACAACGTTACTTACTGTCTCAGTAACTGTCTGCCTTGCTTCCAGGTCAATTGGCTATTCTGAGGTACTGCGGGAACCTCCATGTCTTTGGTTTCTTCTGAAAGATACAGTGTCATAGCTGAGTGGGATTGTTTGGTGGTTTCTTGCTTTGTGATTTGGGTTTGTTTGGGGTTTTTTTTGAGGTCTCTTATTTATTTATTTTATTTACAAGATACCAATGAAACTACAAGCAAACATTAAAAAGGCTCTTTACATCAGATACAGTATCTTATGCAGTGGTTTGGGTTTTTTTTTCCCCTTAATTCTTTCCTGAAGCATTAAGCAAATAATTTAACAGAATAGAATCAGTAAAAGAGTCCTGATCTCTTACATGTGGAAAAGGAACTAGAAAAGTATTTGTACACAAAAGAAAACCTTGCTCTGATCAGCTGAAGTATTATTGCTAAGAAAACATGCCATATCTCTTTCACAAAGCAGATATACTTAGAAATTAACATGCAAAATATAGTTAAAATAAGATAAGCAGTGACATGTATTAGCACTTGGAGAAAAAAAAGCATGTCAATTTAACACAAATTCTATCTGTTTATAACAATTAAAATCTAGACACAGTGAACTTTTACTGTAGCAGAGACTACAAAATATGGAAAAAACCAACTAGTTTAAGGATTTTAACATCTAACATGCTGCTTTTAAATACATATGAAAAATCCATGAAGCAAGGAATATGAATCATGATCTTTAGTTTCAACCAGGTATAAAAGTACCCCAAACGTGGCACTTCTAAAGCAGAAGAAAACAACAAAGCAAACAGGAAGGGGGACAGAAATCTGCAGACCACAAATTTAAGGCACATTACACAAATACAGGCCAAGGATGCAACCTTCCAAAGACCTATATTTCGAGGGAAGCCACATGCAATTCTGCTTATTAAACAGCCCAATGTTGCTCTGAAAAATGCTTTCCTCTATCTGCATATTTTGAAGAGCAAAGCTGCTGTGATTAACTTTATATCTACATTGCAAAATCCAATGCACTCTGAGTACCAATAAAGATAGTCTTATTTTTCCTCTTAGGACTTTTTTCCTTGATTTAAGGTAATAACAGCAGCTCAACAACATTTTTTCCAGGCCAATGCAGTACGATTATTTTTTCCCCCTCATTCTTTAAAGACTAGCATCCTATCAAAGCAACAAAACCCAACAGTATTTATTATGTTCATTCTGCATTTCCACTTCCCATCTCGATAGATGGCACAATGGCAAAAAATACTAAATCCTTCAAGAAGGGATATTGTAAGAAATAATAAGCAGCAGCTGCATAAGGAATTTTATACCCTTATTTAAAGCTCTCTGTGACATTTAGAGAGCTTTCAAAAAAAAAAAAAAAGGAAAGGTCAATTAATTTTTATTTTCAGATAAACCAATATTTACCAAATAACAAACCTTTCCTAGACATCTTCTCTAACAGACCTTAAGGGAGGTGAGGGAAAGGCTGAAAGTTACAATAAATTGAACAGAGCAAATGTAGAACGATGTAGAAACAAATGATATGAAAACAGACTACTGTAAAAAAATTACCTGATTCAAAAGTTGGCATTTTCAAGTCACCTTGGTTCAATTCTGTGCCATATTTTAATTTATGATATTTTGCCCTGAAAAAGTATGGAAATATTTAACAAATTGGCACACAATGCTTTTATCAACTCAAAATTTTCATCTATTACCATTTAAAACAACCATACCAATACAATTTATCAAAATAAAACTGTTGTGAGAACTGTAGAACCATAAAATTGTTCTGGTCTTTCAAGAACACAGTTTTGAAATAACCTTTTTATAATTACTCAGTTATCAAATAACTCATAGATGAAAGTTTAGTATGTTCTCTCAGAATGTTTATTTTTTATGTGTGTCAGGCTATTTGGAGAAAAACCCAGTAGGTTCAACTATATAGCAGAGTTTGAACCTTGACTGAGCCTTAGCTAGTTCCTACCAATTTTAAAGACTAATCTCAAATATGAAAATTCTCAAGAAAAGACACACAATGGAACACCTGCTGGACATTATCAAGGGTTTCCAACAAGTCTCCTGAAATGGATAAGCTACTGTTGTAAAGATTTTTCCAAACTGAATGTCAACACTGTCTGATGTATTTGATGGCACGGGAGACTTTTTTCTAAACTATGGAAGTTTTTGCTTCTGTTGCAATGAGGAACGGACTCTTTAACAAACTGTCAGTAGGTGGCACTATTGACCCTTTAGAGTAAGAAACAAATCCTGCATTTCACAGCAATTACATGGTAACTGAGAAACTCTAAGGGTTCTGAAGCCTTAGTATTTGTGTGACCTGAACCCGACTGCCTGCTAATTAAACAGAGTAATATCTTTGGAAGTTTTTCTGATAATGTGTTCATGCTTCATCCATGCACTAGTAAGACTGTCTATTCTAGGTGCTCTCTTTCGACACAAAACTCAAAACTTTGTTCTATATTGTAAGAGGGCAGTGTTCCACCAAGCTCTCCAGATAAAGTACGTGTTCTCATTTATATGCCCTACATAGTACTGTGCATTTGGGGGGGCAACAACAACAGCAAACAGCCAAACAAAATTAAAATAATTAAGAAATTGTGAAGTTAAATAAAGCGGACAAAACATTTTTGCTCAATTTATAATTGAAGCCAATAAAGCACTGTTAACTAATAGCCAACCTAAATTTGCTCCATTTAGAGCTGTGGCAAATACTATTTGGCAGTTCCATTTTGGAGCTAGAATTTCAAAATATTAATTAAAGTTCTACTTTAGTTGTTCATTACAGGAGATAATGATGTATCTGATCTAAAGTTATACCAGTGGCTAGCCACTACAAATAAGCCAACATTGTTGCATGTAATGACATCAGTTACATCATTCACATCACCTGATGCCCAACCTCAATTTTACAGTAAGAAATTAATGCCATTAAATTCCAATAAATTATGTATTTGCAGACATAGTCCTCTTCATATTGTCACACAAACAAGGGTAAATATAACTTAAAAATCACTGACGAGCTGTGTTAGTGTTGTTGACAAGTCGGTGACATTAGTCTCCCACACCACACAGTAACTGAATTCCACAAGAAGCATCTTCTGAATCCTTTGAGTATTGACTTGCTATTCTTTTCAGGCTAGGTTTCCAGAAGAAACAAAAAGGAGGAAAAATAATGCCCTAAGGTGATTTGACTCCTTCCTGCTATTTAACTGTTGAATCCTATCACTCTGTTGCAAGGGCAGAAGCCAGTTCCAGTCCAAACCCCATTAAGTCAAAACATAGCCAGAGTTTTATTATCTCAGCAAGTCTTATTAAGGACAGCATTATGCTAATGAAGCTTAGAGTGGCTCAGAGTACACAACAGAAGTCTCATTGAGTCTGTGAAGTACCATAAAATAATATACACTAGCTATAAATAGAATAGTACATACATATAACTACTTAAGTAACTTTATCAACAAAAGTGATAAAGAACTATCAATATATTTACTAGATATTAAAATAATCATATTAACTCTGTAAAACATTATAACACCTGTTGCACACAGAGATTCATACTAGAGATAGCAAACTGTTTTGTAACTACTACTGCATTTTCTTTAATCTTACACACTGTCCTGTTTTGTACCCCTGTTCTGAGAAATCACAACAGTCATCATTGAATGAGTTTGTTTCTGACACCTTATAATTTGATAGTTCATTGCATTAAAGCTTTTGACAGAATCAGGGAGTTAGCAAGGAGGAGGAGAAAGGGGGCAGGAGGAATCAGGTGCAACAGTGAAAACTGCTATCAACAATTTTCAGATCTGAAATTCTCACAATTTATTTTGGTATGAGGTTGGTTTCTTTTCATTTGCTGTGATTCTTCACTCAGAGGAACAATGGCAAAAATAACAACATCTTTTATCTTAAACTGCTAATTCTGGGGAGCGATGAAGAAACTAATGTACTATCATTCTTGGATGATCTACTGACAAGTCAGTACCTGACTGCTTTTCTTCCTCAATCCATCACCCTTCTGCAACTAGATCCCCTCAAGCTACTAGGCACTTGGAGCAAAAAGTAACAGAAAGCTTCCTTGTTGCCTCCCACACCAACCAACCCTAGATTTCCAGATCCTGTTTTTAGCAATCTTCCTGAGATTTCTGGCTGGGACTTAAGCAAAGATTTCCATCTTGAAAAGTATGCAGTGTTGGCTTGTACCCACTATCCACAAGCACTAAAGCAAACTGTGTGTTTCTCATGTACAGCAGAAGCACAACAGATGTTTACGAGTTTCTTGCCCGTCGAATGAATTTTGGAATTTCATGGGATGTCAAACTATAAAGGCAGCTGCATTTCAGGAGAAAGAAGGAGTTGGGTTTCACCAATTCTTCAAATTCTGCATTCTGCTGTACAATGTCTTCACACTCCAGCTGTAAATAACTGCCAAGTAGCCAATCCTCAGCCTTATGGTCTGCACTGGCAGAAAGTCTCTCTGCGTAGCACACAGAGTTTATTGCTGCCAAACTAAGAAAAATCTTTTCCTTCCACTTCAGAAAGTTACTTCTCTCCAAGACACTCGGGTGTGCCACAACAGCACATTATCCCTTTGATATGCTCAATCTTCTTCAAAGGAAGAGTACACACAGCCTAACACTTTGCATACTTTTCATCTGCCTTGAATCCAGACTGGCACAGTACCTGTACAATGCAACTATGGTTGGAAACTTTGATTTACTTTCCATTTGGAGGAGAGGGATGAATAAAGGAACAGATCCTTTCTGCTTATTACTTCAGGGAAGACATGATGTGCCAGTATGGCTTTCCAAATGAACATCACATTGCTCTGAAGCACCTTTACACTGGACACTTCACATGAAGGATGGCAGCCAACCCTGACAGAGTATTAGTTTTTAATAGAAGAACAACTAATCAAAGTTATTTTTGTACTAGTACACTTATTCATAGTACTAGTTAATAATGTAAAAATACATCTAGACATACTACCCTTGGACAACTAGCTTAAAAATGTCCTGGCAAAGTCTTGCTACAGTTTGCTACAAAATTTTATATTTACTCTGGCAGGAATGCTCCCCTCAACTCAAAATAACCAAGTAAGGGCTACCCATTTTGTTGCCTGATCCTCAAGATGCTTGCACTGGTGGATTCAGCTACTTTAAGAGCAAGGCAAAATTAAATATAAGAATTGAGTCCACTACTGAATGTATAGGCACCTGACAAGACAATTTTCCTAGTGTTTTTGCAAAAATAACTATAATTCTAGTAATTTTGGTCAAAGGAATAACAAGGCAACAGAGAAGCATGTGGGTTTGAAGGACATTACCCGGAGGGACTGAATGGGATTTTAAAGCATTAAATTAATGCTACAGAAAATGCACCTAATGAGACTAGAAATTCTAGCATCTACCACATGAAAAAAAATTACTTCAAAATGTAGTGTTTTTAAGGATTCCATTCTGCCATAAAATACAGTTTTCACCATGCAACAGATACAGAATAGTTGTAGGGAATCAAGAGAATGGTATTTTTCAACCTTTCAAGTTTAATTCTACTGAAGAGCATGTAAATGTACAGCAAGTAATAACGTATAAAGGTTTTTGGAACATTTATTCTTACTTAGTATACAATTGCTCTAACTCAGAAAAGGGAAAGTGTCCAATTTGAACTTTCTGTGTCTAAGACACAAGTCCAAACAATTTGGAAACGATGCATCTTATTGTGGCAGACACTGAAGTTTATCAGAAAACATAGTGTAAAGATGACCAACCATAAAGTCAGTTTACATAAAATAATGTAGAATCATTTTGCAGATAGTTTACATAACATGATGAAGCTTCTTTTAGTCTGTAAAGTCTTCCAGGTCAGATAAAAGCTGAACAATTTGTATACCTACCTTTCTTGTTTTAATGCATATTCTAACATTTTTATTCTTCTCACTAAATCTTTCTTCAAATTTTCTTGGCCCTTTCTTTCCCCTTGCAAAAACGCTATCCGAGCCTGAAAACACACACACAAAAAAAAAGAAAAAAAAGATAATGGATTTTATTCCATTCTGTTCCCAAAACAAAGCAATGAAGTCTGGCTTGGAAAAAAAAAAAAAAAAAAAAAAAAAAGCAAACAAACAAACAAACTGTTTTGCATTAATCACTTGAGTCAGTCAGTAACAACAAAAGTATTTTAGCCCTAGAGATCACGTATTCTTTTCAGTTCATAAATGCTGGGGGCACTGCCTTGAAATAAAGGTATTCAAATTAGCACAGTAACTCAACAAGAAGGCACAAACAGCAGTCACATTAACCACTTCACATTGTCCATACGCTACGGTTAGCACAAACTCTATTACACATTTTCTTCCAATCCCAAAGTCATATTAAAATAGATACATGGCATGCTTTTAAGCAATTTCGTTTTTAATGCCAGTAAATTGAACAGATTAAGAAATGGTTACATGAATTCAAATACAGAATGTACAAATCCATTACACAGGAAACAACTATATTTTATGGATTCACATTTTACTACTGAAGACAGCTGAACGTTAGAATATCAAGGGAGACTCTTTTTAGTGTGCTGTTCTACATGAAGAAAAAGAATGCCTTTTGTTTTTTCTTTAACTATCAACCACATTACTCCCCTAACTTCTAAAGCAGCAATGAAGCTTTCCACTTGCCTGCTAACCTAGCAGATAACAACAAACTCAGTAAAACATACAAACTATCCCAACTAGTGCAAAAGGTCTGCTACAGCTGGAAATGAAGGTAGAGTGTTCGTTGAGAAACATGCAGTCTCTGCACTGAAAACTGAACTGACCTATAGCTTGCCTTTTGCAAGCCAAAATCCTAGAGAAGACAAGAGAATTTGCAGATGGAAATACAAAATGTAAACAGTTAGCAAAACTACTGGATCAGCCATCATTACAGGAAACCACAAACTTCTTTGTCCTCATTATGACTTTAAATTGACTGAAATCATTGGGTAGCTAGTTCAAGACAGGATTGAATACAAAATTTTCTTGGAATAGTGATTAAAGTAGAAAAAGGAGAGTAGAGAACACATCACTCTACAGAGCTGAAAGATCAACAATAAAAATTCATTATTATAGGAAAAACCACAGTTATAATTAGCACCTAACCTATCCTTCAAGATTTTTTAAAGGGAGTGGTTGTGTATTTTCATTACTCTTAGTGGTTAGAGCCTAACATAGTCTAACCAGGAGGATAGCATTCCTGCATTGCTCCTTTATCAAGACCAAGTTGTCACCACATGAAATTTCACACACTAGCCCTTATTTTAGCCTCTGTGGCCTTGTACTCAATGGTAAACCAAATTAAAATGTGCTCTTCACCTTGCATTAACTAACTGATGAGTTAATCCAAATTGAAAATCCTAGTGAGAATGAGGCAGTTAAGAATATTTCAGCTGAGAATCCTTTCATGACAAACTATTTTTTCATTACCAAGCCATGTGACTTGGTGAGAAAGAGTAATGCACAAACAGTGCATGTTAATGCAGAAAGAAAAACAAAAATAAACAGGCTTTGTAAAGATCAGACAGATATTTCAAGACAAGGTAGAGATCAAGACCCAGAAACAGCTATTTTAAACAGTGGGCTCCCAAGGGAACGGAATGGAGGGAGCTGAGCAAACCCAACTATGCTCAGCCACAATTATGTTACTTAGCTTCTAAAAACATACTACAAAACTGACCCAAATGGGAAGCTAACAGCCTTCTGGATAAAACTACAGTTATACAGAACTTGCACTCTACTGTCTAAGCAATTGAGCACATGATTTCACAAACCCAACTTGTGAACTCAATTTTCACTGGTCACGAATAAGACACCAAAAAGTAACCAGTGTCCTTACACAAATACAGAGATGTACATAAGAGAGTTATAAAAGGAGGTTTTGTTTGTTTGGAATAGTTGGAATTTACAAACAGACTCTTTTTACAGAAATAAAACCAGAACTAAATACTTTGATAATTATAATCTAAGGAAGGTGATAAAAGCTCTTAGGCACTTTGACTTGAATGTAGTTCTCAACTCTTTCCAAAACTCAAGTCTCCTGTAAGTGATGGTCTTCCCCCTTTCTCTCAGTCTTCTTTCACTGGCCAGCACCCTTTACAGCTGACTGACAAATCTTAGTTGCCAGCTGCAACTGTGGGGCCTTACTTCAACCTCAGTTTGCTGACAGTGGAAAGGAACACAATATACCCAAGATCATATACAGAGGGAGGCATCTGCCTCCTAAATGCTCACAGCCAAACTATTTCCTTCTTCTGGAAATAGTTCTGTAGTACTTGGCCAAGCAGAATCAAGTCTCTACATTTACTAAGTATTGCCTAGAGCTCCTATTTTTCAGCCAGACAGGTTAATAAGCTAAGTGATCTTTAGAATCAAGATACTAAAGCAATAATGTTACAAAAATACAAACAAACCCCAAAATACCACTCTAGGAAAAGGGCCTCAAAAAAACTTCATGTACAACACTACTTATAAGAATCTTTATAGAGTCCAAAAGATTGAACAGAAAGACTGTCAAACAAGAACATACTTTCTAGTTGGGTTTTTGATATTTCTGTCAATATTAGCAGACTTCTTTTAGCATCACTCTTTATAACTGCTTTGTATACATTTAACCTGGTTTTAGGGAATTTTTTTCCTCTTTTTTTCTCCATTGTTACTGTCACACGACTGAAGTGTAACAGAAGTTATCTATGCAGAAGTTAAGAGCTTGATCTTTAGAAATATGGAAAAATCAGTTTAGACTTTAGAAACAGTCATCAAGATCCTCAATACAAAACCACAAATAAGATCATTGTATATTTGCTGTCTATATTACTCAAGTCAACTTTCTTCCTTAAGTCTTGAACCGAGAAATGAGGGGTGTTGAACCTATCACAATACATTCAGTGACTGTGAGCCCTAAGAATAAACATACAATTTCTCAACACCAGCTTCTTTCAAAAACAGTACATCTCAGGTTTGATAAAAACAGATTAAGTAAACAGATCAGTTTCCCTCAGGGTTGTTGCATTAACTTGCACTCAAAACACAAAGACAAACGCTTAATAAATGCCCTCTCATAATAAAATCCTCTCAACCCTTAGATATTTCTTTCCTTTGAAAAAAATCCTGTGAGAGCTAGCTTCAGTATGCCTTATAACTATACTGATGATTAAAGACTTACTGGCACTAGAATTGGGAAACAAAATGGCACAGAACAATTTTGCACTCACCTTCCCTCCCTCCCAGTTTCGACACAATTCTTTCCATTGTCTTAAACCAATTTGTAAATCCCCAGCCTGATACTAAGAGGAGCAATCCTCCTCCTATTTCTGTTCCCTCTACTGTGCTGACTTAGCTGCTTCTGATGCCACACATTAAATCTACTGAGGAAATAATTCTATTTATGTTTTTACTCCGTTCTGAATGACATCAGTTTCCGGACCCTACTCTGTACAGCCATGGGAGTACTCAGGCTGGCACAAGGGATGCAAACAGGATACTGAAGTATCCTGAAGCTCCTTTCAGTGACAACAAGGTCTTAGATCAGTCTACACTGACCATCATACCATAACCTGCACGTCTGCCAGGGCACAAGAGATCCAAAAACAAGAGCAGAGACTCAAATACAACTCAACTCTTCACTCTTAGGAATTACAAATTCACTCAAAACATATTTTTAAATGTGTATTATCAAGATCAATGCTTAAGGGGGAGAAAACATGTTAGTTACAGCACATGTATAGAACCATTGTTCTGAAAGAAAAAATATGGCCTCCCATGGCTTAAAAGGAATGCAGCTGCACTTAGTTGTGTACAGGTTCTGTTAGAATAGGTTTCCTCACAGACAGGGCTATGCCTCAGATTCTCAAAACAAGCTCAGTCAAAAGGCTGGTTTTCAGGACAGGTTCCTTCCCCTCACCAGCCTGTCCATTTTCCTATCTGGGGTATTTTCATAGATCTCAGAGATCCACTATCCTACAAAATTCAGTGCCACCTGGTAACGCTGGGCTCCCTCCACACCTTGGCCTCAGCTGTAAATCAGAGCACCACCACATAAACTGGCCCATTTTCATTACAGAAGTGAATTCAGGGAGCTCAGAGAACCAGAGTGACAGATACTTTGTATTTGTGCAAGGATGCATGAAATAATGCCTGGAACTAGGCAAGATAGAATAGATGGATAAAAAGAATGACTGCACAGCTACTTGAATAGTATGAATCCCACCAAACAGAACTGTCTGAAGTTAAGTAACTACAGAATGCACAAAGAAGTGGACAAATAAAAGCTGTTACACATAATACTCTAGACTTTGTAAACTTGATGTTGTTTCAATGGTGCACTGCATTTCAGACATACATATACTACATTTCATACCTGGAAGGGTTTTTCTCTTTTAAATAGTCAGTCTCATCAGGTGTAAATCAGGCAACAATCTTACAGCCAACAAACTTGGAGATCTCAAATAAGAAGCTGAAGTTTTTCTGGAATGGTAGGTAAGTAAATCACCAATTACACTGACACTCCACCCCCGGGCATGCAGTTACACTGCTTGATCCAAGTCTAACAGAAGATTTGAAGCTGTTTACTAGAGATCTTCCACATAACTTTACATTATTATACATATTGCATTTCACATGCGAGTTGATAAATCAAACTTTAAAGATAAAAAATGGGAAGAAAATGAGGATTTGCCCCCTCCCCTTTTAAAAGAATCATGAAAAGATCCTAAAACTTTAGATTTATTGTCCTACATTTCATACAGGACTAGCCATAATAGCAGCATTTTGTTGCATCAACTGTACAGAAAAGTCTGAGTTATAGACAACCCTTACACTGATCAACCATATTTCTCTTGAGGACGAAGAATGGAAGGTATTGCAGCATTCTGGGTACATAAAATGTCACATAAAGATTATATAATAACTACATACAGGATTTCATAGTCTTATTTTATTAATAAATCCTGACATGCAGTACTTGAAATATTTGGCTAACACCTCAAACCTAGCCAAGCATATCAAATAGAAAAAGAAGCACAAAACCTAAATGGCAAGGCACGTAAGACTGTTGAAAGGACTTACCTTACACTGTCAGAACACTTTGCTGTACAGTTCAAACAGTCACATTCTAATGGATTCACCAAGAGGAGCACACTCAGTAAGTGAGTGTACTTCCCTTCCATTTCAGTTTTTAACTCTCATACTCTAGAATCACATTTCAAAAAAACCCCAACTATACATAAAGCAATGCCAGCTGCAATGCTTGTGCTTTGTTTTTTCTAAAGTTCATTCAGACTTCCAGGAGGAAAGAAATGCAACAGCCTGAAGAAGCTTGAGTACACATACCCAGCGTGCACACAAGTGTGTGCCTATCCTACTAGAGCATGTCACAAAACTCAAAACAATAATAAGATTTAAAAAAAAAAAGTTGTTTGAAACAGAAGAATATCACACAAAAAGACTAACCTAAACTTGATTTTTTAGATGTTCATTATACCAAAGGTGAAGCAGAACACTGTTTTAGAAAACTAAAAACTGAGGATGTGGAAGATTGAACTCAGAACAGTAACTTAAGAGTGGACCCACGTGTGTAGCTACCAACACTGCAGTTCCCATTCACTGGAGGGAAACTGAACCTGGGAGAAGCTGCCACCTTCAGTTTTCAACAGTCTGAAGCTTTGCCTCAGAACATGCAAACTATCACGCACATCAAAGCATTAAGCATTTAGAAGAGTTTTAGTGTATCCTTGCAGACTTCCCCTTCAGGAGAAGTGAAGTTAGTCTGGCCATTATCAACACATTGTAAGTGAACTGCTAAAATGCTCCATGCAACAATGTCAGAGTATCAGCCACTATCCCTATATGCCAGCTCTCCTCCCCACACACCTGACAACTACTGCAGGCATTTTATTTTAGCATCATTAAAGACTCTTCCACTAGCAAATCTGCATTTTCCTTCACACATCACATGCAAATCCTGAAGAACATCACCACTCTAAGCAGACACAAGATCCAGCAAATTTTGTCTGAAAGCCATTAAACAGGTATTATTTCTTTAATCAACTGACACTTAACAGGAATGCTTCGTGTCCTGGTTTGGGTGAAAACAGAGCTGGTCCTGTTCAGCAATTTTATTTTTCAGCTCATTTTTCTAACAAACTGCACTTTCTGAAGTCAGCAGCCTGTTTTCACAGGCAGGGTCTGCTGCCAGCAGTGGTAACACCCCAAGTTGGGTGTTATCCCCAAGGGTTGGGACCAAGGCCACTGCTGGATATTGTGCACCACACTGGAGGTGCAGAAAGTGAAAGGCTGCACCTACAGGGAGGAGCAGACAGGGCAGGTGACCCCAAACTGACAACGAGGTATTCCAGCCCACAGACAGCATATCTGGTGTAAAGCTGAGGGATCTGGAGGGTCTATAGCTTGGTTGCTCACTCCCTTGTCGCACTCTCTGAGGGCTCCCGGGGTCTTCTCCCCTCTTGAACTGCTTTGCCAGCTTTGCTTGGCTTGTCTCAGGTCCTCTTTCAGTTCCTTCCTCAGAGCATCCAAGGAGGACTCCGTTCTGCCTTCAATCTCAGTCAGTGTGTTCCTGAATCCAGTAGGAGAATCCAGCTCCTGAACACAGCTCCCGCCTGCTGCGAGGCCCACGCTGGGACTCTCCCAGTATCTGCTCCACAGCACCAGGGGTGATGGGGATGTAACTACCATCAGGGGGTTGGGGTCGATACTGGTTTTGTATATGTTTGTAAATATTCTAGTTTTATTATTATTTTCATTCTCATTCAAGCTGTTCTAGTTCCCTTTTCTAATCACTAAGTCTCTCTATCCCTTATTCTCCTTCTCTTCCCCTTCGGGGAGGGTTAACAGAGAGCACCTGTTACAGGTCTAAGGGGCCACCTGACCCTAAACTGTGACACTTGGAGGTACCAGAACAGTTCCAGGCTATTCTGTCTTCACCAATATCAGTAAAACTCTACTGAGAAATTACAATCTTTCATTCAAACATCACACTGAATGTCATCACTCAAGACAATTAAACGGACAAGTAAAATATAAACAAAGTGATTTCTTACTACTTACAAATGCTTACTATTCTACAAAGAGTCTGGACAGTGCATTTAAACCACATTCCTTTAGCAGGTTGAATATGAAACAAGTTTGAATACAAGCTCCCAAGACACTGAGGCAGTCCTGTTTTTAATAATTATTTCAGAAAGCTCTGCAAACAAGTGTAAATTAAACTAGTTCTTTTTACAATTATGACTATTTGAAAACATAAGTATCCTTCCTCAAGAAAGTATGTACTTCCTGAAGATCAAGACATGTAAAATAAAACTAAGAATTCTAAATCTATTTTCTTACCTGACTGGCTATGGGAGTTTTATTTGTTTCACAAAAATAAGAGTATCAGTGTTCATATGCCTTTTATATATAAATAAAGTTAATTTGTTAAATAAGTTAAATTGTTTTGCACATAAGCACATGGTCACTTTCAATGGGACCACAGAAAATTGCAAGAAGCTGAGGTATGTGGTTTACTCTGCCAATACCTAGATTGGTCAATGGCAAAACTGAATACAAAATACATCCCACGGTCACCCTTAGTCAGTTTTTCTCTGTCAAACTGCATAGCAAATCTTCACCACAATATTCACCAGCAGCCAAGTTTGCTTCTGTTAATGTCAAAAATGGATTTCTACCGAAAACATTACCACACACATTACCAAGTGAAGAGAAGCATACAAAGAAAAACAAAACAAAACCAAGCAAGAAGCCAAACATTCCAAGTTTCTTCATTTCACACAAGAACACTTGAGAGCACCTACCTAAACAAATCAGCTCCCTTAACATGTCTTCCACAGGCCTAGTAACTTCACTGTCTCAATTTCTATAAAGTCAGAAAATCTTTCACTAAATACTGGGAATAAACAGAGGACATAACAAACATCCAGTATTTTTGCAGACTAAATGCTACATTCTACCTTAGACACACAGAGCAGCCAAAAGTTAGTATTTTTTTCACAGATGGAAAGAAATTCTTCCTGTTTGGTAAGAAATTGAAGTTTTGCATTTTAAAAAGGCATTTTCCAAATGCCTGTGCTGGGGAAAAAAAAAATAAAAAAATCCACAACACACTTGCAACTCTAACATCAAGAGCTGAACTCTTGCCAGAGATATCAGCTATCAACTGTAAGTGCTCCCTCCCTCAATTAGCAAGACTGTATATAGTATTTCCCAGATAAACCTTCTATTTTGGAACATTTTGTACATTATTTCAGTATGAAATGCTCAAGAGAAGCAAACCCTGTGAGCAGTATCTTCCATTCAGACACAGGTCTGTGGATGAGCCAGCGTCCAACCTGGTTTGATAAGCAGCAGCAAAATACACTGCAACCACAGATTGTGTTTTAACCACCTGAAAAATGCTCTTGACCATCACACCTATGACATCACAGTACAGCAAGTATTTTTAAGACAGTCAGCATCACCATAAATGTCAGCTTATTCATGGAATGTTCTACATTCAGTAATACTAAATCCCTAAATTTTCACTTGACTTCGAAGTCTCTGAACTACTCTTCTGCCCAGACACAATCTCCCATATATATTTACCCACAGCACAATAATCAGAGCTTAGAGTTAAACCCTTGAATATGCTCTTATCTTTTCTGTATATTACTGAAACACTGATTTAAGGGTGCTATAGACAGGTCTGCAATATAGAAACAATGCTATGCAATGGTTCTAACACAGCACAAGCTGATAACAAAACACAGACTACAGTGCAGTACAACCAGAGCAACTTTATGAACTTAAAGAAAGGTCAGGATTATTTTGTAATGTAAATTCTAAGACTCACAATTACAAGTGCTCTTGTACATTTTCTTCTGATTTTAATGCTCCAAGAACAGCTTTGAGGCCTGGACAGGCACGTTCAATAACCCACCAACAAGCTACTAAACGACTGTATCTGATAGTGGCTATTTGTGATCTGATTAAGGTCTCTATTTAATAAACTCAGAGGTCATTTCCTTCCTTAGCAGAAACTAGCTACGTTGAGTGCATTCCCCCTGTTACAGTACAGATAGCACTGGTCTCCTTTTCATTTAGGACAGCCATTCAATACTGTGAATGTGCAAGATTAATCTACAGTATTCCCATGATCCAATTCCTGCTTACTACTGCACTTCTCTATACCTGGATTAGAAAACACAAAGCCCAAGGAGCGATACTGGAAGCAAGCAAATGATGCATTTGGTGTGGCTGTATGTACTTATCTTCAAAGACAGATTTTACTGGGATTTAACTTGGAGGGTATGCTTTTACTATCCCACGTAGGCAATATATGGCACTTTTTATTTCAGTCGTATAATTAAGAGATTCATGTGTGACTCAAAGTCAAGAAGCTGGAAACTTTGTTTTATAGAAGTGTAGTGCAGTTAATTAAAAATGCATCTATAAATTCTCTACCTTCCAGAAAGAAAACAGTATCCTTCTACCTTCTCTAACAGCACAACTGGAGTGGGGAGCCTAGAAAATGAAGTTTCTGTACTAACAATGATGCAAGTAAAATTCATTTAAAAGACAAGGAGATCAATGAAAGCAGTCTGGCATTTAGATAGATCCCATTCAGTTGGGTTACCTTCATACTGGATCAAATGCATAAACCAACAAAAACACAACACACACACCCCACTAAAGAACCAAACAGAGAGAAGGTCCTTATTCCCTCAGTAGCTTATTCCAAGGGTCTAGTTCTTTAATTATGATGCCTTAAGAAAAATCATAGAAAGATCAGATTGTTTTGAATCCATTTATATTTCTTCTTTATCTTAATGTGGAAAGGATTCCTAAGTTTTCCACTGTACAAAAATTATTGCAGTATGTTTTAAACTTGTTGCATAATTAATTTCTTTGGCTGTTCTACAAAAACAAATGCACACACACACAAAACCAACCCACACAAACCAAAACACCCCACACAACTATAAGAAAAGCAGTTACCCAGCTTCATACATGTATCTGTCACACTACTGGGATAATCTTCCTTTTTTTAAGGTGAAGTTTCAGTTTACTGTGTCATATCATACCCCTTAAACTAAGCAATTTTCTACTTCAAATAAAAAGCTTCTGAATGTATCTAAAACCCAGGGAGGCACTTAATAAGACTACCTCTCAGATTTCTTTTTCATTGGCCAGCAAGACTGAATTCTAAATGGATTACTCTTCAAGATGTTCTTTCCAGCCCTCGATTTGTTTTGATGTCAAATTTTTTGCATTCTTTTCAAAAATACTACTCAAGAATGGGACGTTATAATGCAATGTTAACTTTGCTAGTTCTGCACAGATCACAAGACAAAAATCACTTCCCAGTTTCTATATTTATAGCTCCCACTTACAAAGTCACAGATCATTCAGGGGGTTTATGAATTTCTTTTAGCAATAAACTCAAGGCAGTTCTGGAGAAAAGCAACTCAGCGTGCTCATCTCAGCACAAGTTCATCCCCAGATGCAGTTTCTGATTCTGTCACTATCACCTATATTCTCTACATTTCTCATAAATACACGAGTTTTGCAAGTAACATCTTTTAAAAATCAAAAAATAGTTACATACCTCAGCCCATTTCTACCTACAAGTATTGACACAGTCTTTTAAACCGCTGGGCATTGTCTGGAACTCACCTAAGCTAGCTAAAAGGTTTTCTTTCCAAGAAGACCACCACTACAAACTGTAAGACTAATTATACACTGATGGCAATACCAAAACAGAGCATTTCAATTTGAAGACCAAAAATATCTCTATTGCCAACATCTGCTGCATTATTCTATGAAGTTACATTGTTGCACCATACAGCTAACAATGAAGAGCTTTGTTAAACACCTAATACTAACTAGAACTAAAAATATTAAACTAATTCCCTATATTCTTACTAGCAGGTGTAGCATAGAATAATAGAATAGCTTGAGTTGGAAGGGACATTAAAGGTCATCTAGTGCCAACCCCCCTGCCATACGTGGGGACACCTCCCACTAGAACAGGTTACTCACAGCCTCAATCCAGCCTGGCCTTAAACACTTCCAGGGATGAGGTGTCCACAACTCTGAGCAACCCATTCCAGTGTCTCACCACCCTCGTAGTGAAGACCTTCTTCCTAATGACTAATCTAATTCTACCCTGCTCTAGTTTAAAACCATTTAAACCCACTGTAGCACAAGAGCACACAGTTCAGAGTGAAGCTGTATCCTTGACAGTGTGGCAGGTCCCTACAATCACTATGGAGTGGGAAGTGAAAGAAAAACCGCAGCATGGTAAACACTGTCAAGAGGGCACTTTTCATTTCCAAAGCCAGGAACATCTATTTATTATTTAGCAATATAGAAGAGGAAAGTGTGAACACAGTGACCTGAACTGACTGAGGCTGTTCTAGGGCTGAACACTCGTGTCAGTGTTCATCAGCTGTAGGTCAGTAACACACTTTCCCAAGGAACGGACAGAAGAATGCAAAAACTACTCAAGTGTTAGAATCAGGATGTAAGATATTCCAGCTGTATTTACACACACACACACAAAGTGGTAGAGTACTAAAGAGCTGTAAGAGCTTTACATCATTAAGGCAATAACAATGCTGACAATAACAATCTCAAATACAATCAAGTTCATAGAATTAGAAGTTATGAAAAACACTAGTAAGATAGTTAAAATACTAGTATTTAACACGGTGTTTTAAGGGATGCATCACAAAGCTGACAAGGAATAGTTATTTTGCACCTCCTAAATGTTCATCTAGCCTCCTGGCACAGAACAGTGCCAGGGCTCTCTAATCTACATGACTTCATCAGAGAGTTAACAGCCACTAGTCCTGCCTTCTACCAATTCAACTGTGCAAGTCTTGCTAAAGCTATGAAACAGAATATGGCTTATTAAACTTACAAACATGTTTACATGTTCTCCTGGAATACTTCTGCGAGTCCTGCTTGCCCAAGCAGAACCTTTTGCTTTGTTTCAAGATATACCCCAGGATTCTCTTCCTGCACCCCAGGCATTAAAGGACCTTATCCTCAAAGAAAGCAAACCATCTCAGTTTCACAACTCTTACATTGCCAGCTAATGAGTTAAATTAATCTGTCTTGTTACCACTTCTTATCCTCTGCTTTGATACACTGTGGTATCTGAAATACATGCAGATGTACTGAAGCTGCCTGCTGGTAAACATAGTATCAAGCAAAAGATTGTATTGTAGTATTCACCTGGAAAATTCTGGTTTGAGATCAAAATTATTTTACATAGAAACAAACCCCAGTTTTGAGTTAAATGCCAGAATTAAGCAATCTCCACTTCTTATAGTGGTTACTGGTGTAAAGTCAAGGGAGGGAAGAGGTGTGTGTTTGTTTTTTCTTATAGAAGGAGTATTAGCATGGCTGATTCAAGACCCGCTGGTCAAACTACAAGGCAAGAGGGAGCTCCAAAGGCAGTGGAAGCAGGGACAGATTTCTTGGGAAGAGTACAAAGACGCTGCCTGATTGTGTAGGGATGAGGTCAGGAAGGCCAGGGGATGGCTGGAGCTGAACTTGGCAAGGGATGTGAAAAATAACAAGGGCTTGTACAGCTACATACACAAGAAAAAGAAGGTAAAGAAAATGTATNTGCCAGCCTCACCTCTGTGCCTGATCCTCTGATCCAACTTCCCCAGCCACTCTCTTCAGCAATTAGGAAAAAAAGAGATCATAATCACTTTCTCCCAACTTCTTAGATGAAAAAAAGTCTGAACACCCACTGCTATCTCAAAGCCTATTTTCATACTGAATTACTGTACCACCAGATACTTTACACACAAACACACACCCCTCCCCCTGAAAAATTACACTGAGTGAGATTTCTCAAAAATCCATTAAATATGCAGAGGTGTGATGGCACTAAAACTAATAAAATAAACTTCCAGTATTTAAAAACACAAAGTAATTCTTCACCAGGAACTGTTACATAACTTATCTGCCACATACTCTTCAACTGCATCTAAAAGAAAACCTCAGCAGAGTAACTGTTATGAAATAATGGTTCTGTGCACTGCTTTTAAGTGTCACTTTATTCCAAATAATTATTTATGAAAGAGCAATTATCACACAGCAAAAACACTTTTATCCCAAGTGTTGATAAACAGGAGTTATTTAGGAGCAACAGTCCAGAAAAAATTACAGAGCTACTACAGTGATTAATATCTTCCCTGTACATAAACCTCACAGCTATGCAGATATTTCCTGTTCAACTTCTACATGGATCTTTGTGTAACTCAATCTCCTGCATTATTTTATTGTGTTTTGCCTCGATGAGGTGACTGCTGCAAGAAAACTGTATGGAACATTAAAGATCTAAATCAACTGTATAATTGGAAGAATGAGGCATAAACAGAAAAGTGAAAACACTTTTGATGAGTACTCTAATACTTTAGAGTCACAAAACAGTATCAATTTTACAGTGAAAGAAATGAAATATTAACAAAGTACCTATCTTCTCTTCACAGGAGAAAATCTCCTTACTCCCATTTACCTCAAACCATGTCAAGAAATCTCCTTACTTCAAATATGTTTGTCTATCTTTTAGGGTAAACTCTGCTACATAGCAGTCACCTTTTAATTTATGAATCAGGTTTTCCCTACAGAGGTTATACATCCACAAAAAGGAAGCAACCCTGCACATTTTCAATTTTCAAGTCTTGCCAAGAAGCTCATGAGGAAGGCAGTATTTCCACACACACAGAAAACCAGACTTTCAACTCACAGTAAACAGGAGTGTAAAGTTCTGCGAGGAGCTATCTGCCTCTAATGCAGTTGACTAAACAACTTCTGGAAAACCACAGTAGGAAAACCATTGATTATGTCTAATTGCCCTCTATCCAACATACACTGAACTCAGTGCTTTCAATTGCTAAAGGGGCTTAACTCTACAAAATATGTAGCTGCATTCACCATGAGCTTAGGAAAAATATTAATGAACGGAAGTTCCTAGTTTTAAACTTCTACATGTATGCTATTTTATGCTGAAAAAAGTTTCATTACAAAATGAAAGTATTAAATAGTCAAATACTTTATTAATTGAATAAACATTAGTTATTTATATAGAGAGGTACTTCTGCACCCCTGCTACAAGCACCTTAAGAGCTTCCACAGCCAGAAGTTAGCCATTTCAGATGCACAAATACCCACACAAACCATGGCATTTACAGTTTACCACAAAGAATGTTGATCAACGTATTACAACCTATTTAATTTTATTTTCAGTCTTTGTTAAGTATCCTTTGGTTTTATTAGTAGTTCGGTAGACTTAATCTCATAATAAAAACTGAGATACACCTGTAAGACCCCACAAAATAACAGCTTATCAATGATGCTTGTTTTCCAACTTTAACCATCAAGAATACAATC
>VWZY01006786.1:285709-348746 GCA_013399075.1 Chloroceryle aenea | reverse complement strand
AGCGCGGCCGGACGGTGTCCGTCCGGTCCGCAAGTGAAAAGCGGAAGCCGTGGTGCTGCCGGGAGGCGGCCCAAGCTACGTTCGGCGGCAGCGCCTCGGGAGAGGCACCGAGAATGCCACCGGGCCTGGGCCTGGGCCGGGTCCCGCTTCCTAGAGCGGCGGTGCAAACGGCACAGCGGGAGTTAAAGCGTCCAAGCCTCTCAAACTTCGCGGTTTAATGATGTGCTGAATTTGCCCCGCAAGGAGGTGATTTTAGACTAGGTTTCTTAAATGATACGTCTCTGGAAGTTGGCTTATCGGTCATCTTCACGGTATCTCAGTGGTAAGGCATGTGTATGATGTATTCTCTCCTCGATGAGAGGAGAAAGTGCACAAATGTTTGCTCTTCAAAAGCCTTTTCCACGCAAGGAAGGTTTTGCAACCTTTGTTTTATTTCATCTGGCTCGGTTATATCTTGGATAGCAACGCTGTGTGTGATGACGTATTTTGGATACCGTGACATTATGTCAATTGCAAAATGCTGCTCTGAAATGCGGCATTTACAAGTTAACATCCCAGCCTATGTGAAATGATCTGTAGGGCACCTATTGTAAGTAAGGCAGGAGTTTGGTTTTGCCTCTCTCCAAAATATCTGTATGACATTCAGTTAAAACAAAATGGTACTTTCCTAAACAGGGCTCATTCTTGATAGATCTGGAATTCTGTTGATTACTGAAAAAATAAACACCACTTGCTTCAGTGCTGCTGTTTCCTTTCTCTGTTAATCTTTCCTCAGGTGTTTATTGACAGCTCACTTGGTTTATCCAGTCCTTCCTTTTTTTTTTCTCCAGCACATTATTTCCTCCTTAAATTTCATCCTGCAGTCTTCCTGACTGCCTGCAGATTAGTCAATCTAAATCCAACTCCTTTCCCCCTTGGCTGATTTTTTTTTTTCATTAGCTCCTGACAGTATCAGATCATTACTAAAAAAATCAGACTTACCTCATAATCAGTTCAGTCTTTTGTTTAACTCCAATCTTACAGGACATGCCTCATTCCTGAATATATGGAAGTTACTGCAGTTTAATTCTGTTACTATATTCAGCCAGCATTTTGACAAACCCACAACAAAGGAGAACTTTTTTACTCTTTCCTTCCTGCCCTATTTCCCTAGATTAATGAGGTTGCTTTTTAAAAATCCCCGATCCTGAGATGATCACAGTATTTCATTTTCAAGCCACCTAAACATAGTTGTTTCATCTTTAGATAAATTATAATGTGCACAGTACTAAGATCTAGAATACAAAAATTACTGATAAATATTGTTAATGCTGCATGTGATTTTTATCAAAGCCTTGTCCATGCTCAGAACAAGAATAGGAAGAGCAAGGCAATTTATTATTATCAATCAATCTTCATTTGTTATGTATTTGAGTACAATAAATTCATAGCCAGGGTACAATGAATTCATAGCCGGGGAGCTCAGCAGACAAATATATTTCTGAAAAATATTTGTTCCCATACAGTCAACTGCTTGTACTGCTGCCATTTAGCCATTTCAAAAACATTCAGTAATGCTTTAATTCCAGTTTAACCTGTTTTGTTCTACATTTAGTACACCCATAAAGTGCCATTAGATCTCTGCATCCTGAAAACCAACTTGAGAGTCAAACAGTGCAGTAGATTATTTGCTTGTAGTTCTCTCAACATATATTTTTAATTCTTGGTGAAGCAGTTTGTAAAACCACAGTCCTGCATTTCTTGTTTGCTAGACTTGATCTTTTATTTACATTTCACTGAAGAGCCTTAGAATGTAGCAAAATTGTTATAGCACACGAACTAAAATCCTTCTAAATCTGTGGGCATTGACTGGGGACACATCTAATCTGAGTGGTAACTAGTGCAAGAAGCTATGTGAACTCAGGCTGGGTTTCTTTTTTATAATTTATGTGTCAGAGTATGTGTAAATATTGGTGAAAACTTTGATTAAATAAGTGAATGTCAAGTGCTTGTATCTACTGGAGGAGTAATTAAAATTATACTTCAGGAATGTTTTATATCACTGCATGTAGTGTCCGCTGGGGTTGGCTGTGCTGGGGACCCAAAACCTTTTTATCCACAGAAGAGGTCTCGAAGGCTTTGCCTCTCTAAGAGATCTCAACCAGTACCTGAAAAGACAAACACTTAGGAGTGTGACTCACAGACAGGGACAGCTTACTTTGAGGTGTCCTGTGGTTACGCAGCCTACAGAGCTGGTGTGTCCTGGAAGTAGTTCCTGAACTGTCATGGTTTCTGTTTCAGTCCTTAGGAGCAAACCAGGCAGGTCTCAGTTTGTCTTGAAAGACAAGGCTGGAGTTACCTGCAGAGGCAAGGGGATGAGCCTGCCTGGGGGCAGTCAAATCAAGCAGCTCTTCATGAGCCAGGGTCCTCAGCCTTCTGCATGTGTGCTAGGTCAGAAGGAGTTAAAGCCATCATATTGTAAGTCATCAGTGACTACACAGTTCATCGGTGTGAGTCACACAAGCAAATCATGGTACCAGTTTTCTCACAGATATTTATCTGGCAGAGGTACTGTAATGAGGGTGAGATCTAACACGGTGCAACAGCGCGGATTCAAATCGCAGCAGTTACGCTGTCTGTCTGTTGTGCATGCCAGGTTATCCTTACGGAAGAAATACTTTGTAAAGGAAAACAGGAGAGTGCTACTCACTCAGGATGGTAATTTCTTTGGAAGGGAAGTTCACAATTTCAAACCTTTTTCCATCTTCACCAAGTGATACCTTCTGAGGTTTCCATTCCTCGGGAGTCTTCATTCTGTCGTAGAGTTGGGCGGGGGTTCTGCAGGCGGGGTATGTGCAAAGCATAAACGTGGGGCTATTCTGGGCAGAAGTTCTGATGCATGGTTGACTGTGATGGGGGGAGTTACACTTCACAGTCCATCAGGATCTCAGCAGTCCCTTCCACTCTTCTCTTCCTAAGCGCGTTTGTGATGCAGCTAGCTGTCCAGTGACCTGGAATGAGACAGCCTATTCGCTTCTGACAAACAGCCTTCAGAAAGCAATGTCTTTTCATTACTAAAATGAGCAAAATAATGGCAGATAGGAAAGGCTTGCCTCTTGTCACCAATTCCCTTGAACCATTCCATCCCCTATGCATAAACGCATGGTAATTTGTGTGTGTGAGAATGTTTAGGAAAGCACCTCAGAGTTGGTTGTATCAGAAGAAAAGGAGCTGTCTTTTTAAGTAAAGTACCAATTACTGATCATGAAAGGCAGCTTCTCAAATGCACAGAACCTGACAAAGGGAGTTTCTCTACCTAGCAACATGCACAGATAGGATTTTTCTTTGTTTATAATACTACACAGGTTTCTTTACATCTTCTATATGCAAAACTAATTTTAATGTGTATCTGAAAGACAAGATGAAAGAGAAAACAAACTGTTTATTAGAAACAAAGCTCAGTAATTTATTTTTTTTTCTTTTGGCCTGAGTTGTGTAAGCAAATGTTTTTATTTCTGTAAGTTTTTTTTTCCAGAATTTTCAGAAATTAAAAAACCCCACCCTAAGATTTCTTTACCACTGGTATTACTCTCCAAGGCAGATTCCACAGCTATGCTTGCATACAGTTTTGTAAACTTACCCCAGTATTTCTGCACAAAACTGTGTGCTTTTGCTACCATTTATATGAGCAAAATTTCTGGCTAAAATTTGGAAACTCTCTTTGGGGCTGCTGGGAAAACAAAGAAATGACTTTGTACATTTGAGTACTGCTGTGGTTCTACCTCCATTAAAACATGATTAATTTTTTTTAATAGCAATTCCAGCTAAGAGCATTTGTAAGGATTAAAAAAGAAATAAATCTGGCCTGAGATATTTTCATATGTAAAACAATACAGCCCATTCATAAGCATACACCCAGATATAACAGTCAGAACATCAGAAAGGGATTAACCATGTAGAAAGATTAAGCTAATAAAGAAATAATTAGGATTAGGGGCCAATCCTGCAATAGGATTCATACATATAAATTCTTTATGTATTTCTGTTATGTGTTGCTTAACTCAAAGTATAATGGCTCTGTTAGTGCTCCTGGGGTAATTTTACTGTCCCCCAGATCTCAGGTCCCATTTGAGTATCTGCAGATGAGTTAAGCCTCAGGTTTTTACTCTATTCGGATGCATTTATGCACCCTGGTGATTTCAGAGAACAGCTCCTCAGCAACGTGCACAGCTGATAGTGTTCTGTGTCTGAGCTTGCTATTTTTTTCTTTAAAACAATGGGCAACATTTCTTCTTTCAGACAACAATTCTTTTTTAAGTAGCTTTAAATCTTCAGGTTTCTTTTGCTCGTGAGGGTGGCCCTTGCTAGAGTGCCTCATTCTGAGCTGGAATAAGTCCTTCATCTTTATCCTTACTTCTTGGGGAGACCTTATTGTGGCCTTCCAGTATCTTAAGGGGGCCTGGAAGAAAGCTGGTGAGGGACCTGTTAGGATGTCGGGTAGTGGTAGGACTGGAGGGAATGGATCAAAACTAGAAATGAGTTAATTCAGATTGAATGTTAGGAAGAAGTTCTTCACTTATTGGTGAGGGTGGTGAGACACTGGAACAGGTTGCCCAGAATGGTGGTAGAAGCCCCATCCCTGGAAAGTTTTAAGGCCAGTGTGGATGGGGCTCTGAGCAACCTGCTGTAGTGGGAGATGTCCCTGACCATGGCAGGGGGGTTGGAACAAGATAATCTTCAAGGTCCCTTCCAACCCAGATGATTCTTTGATTCTGATACCCATATATTTAGGATGCTCTCATTCTCCATTGAAGAAATGGTCGTGGTGTGGCCCATGCACTTCCCTTTGCCCTCTCTCCCCTCAATCTGCTGTCAGGAGGCTATGAATGAAATAGTCAAATACAAGTAAAAAAATATTTTTTTTTTTTTTTAAAGCATTCATGGGCCAATGAATTGGCTTATGAGCTGTGTTTATCTAATGTTTTTATATCTGATCGTGTTCTCAAATCAGCCTACAGGAAGTAAATGATGAGTAGATTTATGGTTTTGAAGAACTAATTGTTTGCTCCTTGAATTCCCCAAATCTTACAAAGGAATTAAATTATCTGATAATGTGAAAGCTAATATTAGAGAGTTTGTGATTACTGGAGGGGGGGGATGGACTTTTACTCATGGAATTCATGCAGAAGATTAGATACTTTTTTTCCTATATTCTATGTTTTGGCCATAAACTGAGTCTTAAATATAAGTGTTATCTGGGCTGGGGAGCTCTTAGGAAGTCTTTCATAACTCCTACGTGTACTACCTTTTTTTTTTCCCCTCACAGAAATACTCTGCTTGATTCCTGCACCCCACATTCAAATCTACTGCTGAAATCAACGAAAAGGAAATGATAAAGTTTTTCCTTATGGTAAACAAGCAAGGTCAAACAAGGCTCTCTAGGTATTATGAGCATGTAGAAATTAATAAGCGGACAATGCTGGAAGCTGAGGTAATAAAAAACTGTCTCTCCCGTTCAAAGGATCAGGTAAGTTTTGGAGGTTTCCCCCAGCCATTTTATTTTATCACTGTCTCATGTCTTTCATGTCCATAATTCTGTAAACACATCAGTTTCCACTGCAGGTCATTATTTCATTTGTACCCGTGGAGAAAAAGACTGTTTTTCTAGATTATGGATTCAGTCAGTTGAGCTGTTATTCTGCATTGAATAAAAGTATTTTTCTGAGGCTTACAGGGATTTTGGAGTTTTGTGTAGCACTGCCATGAAGATTCCGCCTGCTTGTTTTAAGAAGCTTAGAAGTCCAGGGTTTATGTTATCCTGTTATTGCTTGTCTGGTAGAGATCAATAGCCAGATATTACTGCTGCTTTGCCAGAAGGTGGTAAGAATAGCACTGACAGCTCCAAGCTTAAACCAAAAACTTAGGAGAGATGGTTCCAAATCATGAAAATACTGTCTAAAAAATAGGGGGTTTTGGAAATACATTCTTTGAGGCCTCTGTATTAGGCATTTTATTAAAAAGAAAAATAAAATATAGACTTACTGTAAGAAAGTCAGAAAACTCAGAAGTTGGAAAGTTTCTTAGGTGAAAGTCGAGCTTTTATTGGCTCACATAATTGAGCACCAAACTTAGCAGAACTTCTAAGCGTATTGACTTGCACTGGAAGAGAAAGAGACTTGGATAGTGAGTGGAGTTTTCCAGTTTCTGTCCTGAAGTCAGCTTCATTAGTTTTCATTAATTTCATGTGTTCCTGACCTGTGCTCCTCACATATTTCATTCTAGGAAACCTCAGCAAAAATGGCAATTCCTGTAAGTTTACAGAGTTGACAGTGGCTAAAGAAATTAACCTCTCTGCACGGCTCTTGCAAGAGCATCTCCAAACAGACACTTCCTCAAAAGAACTAACACTCTGCTGCCATTTCAAGGCATGATGAAAAATGATACTTTAAAAACCCAAGGAGGATGTCTGTTGCAAAGCAGCATATAACAGCACCATCTGCTGGCTCCTGTCTTATTGTGAAAGATGTGGATTTCCAGCCTAATACTTGTAAAACAAGATTTCTTTTTAATATGAAAATGACCTTCAGGTTGTCTCTTTCAGAAGTGATTCCAAATGAACATTTAGGGGAAGTATTGACTGCCTTGTAACCATGGACAAGTCACTTCAGTTCTGTATGTTCCATTTTTCCCATGGGAATGGTGGTAGCATGTGTTCTGCCAGTAGATGGTTTTTACCTAATAGTTCCCCTACCAATTTTTTTTTCAAGTCAAAACTGTTTAGTGGATCCATTGTTCTTTGTGGGCCATATGAGCATGAGGGCTTGGGCTGGTTGAGCACTCTGTGCTGCACTGTGCTTCAGTGGCAGGGTTGACTCCTTTTGCTTCTGCCTAGTGCTCCTTCATTGAGTATAAGGACTTCAAGCTGGTGTACCGACAGTATGCAGCCCTTTTTGTAGTCGTTGGAATCAACGAGACAGAGGTAAGAATTATATACCCCCTAGAAATGAAATCTTGTAGTGATTATCGTGGGCAACAGCTCGAGTCTTCTTCCAGTATGGAATTTTGCAATAGCACTTAAGAGAAATTCAGGGAGTCACTGCAAAGGGAAAAAAAAAAAAAAGTTTTTATTTCTGTTAAATAAAAAGAGGTATAAAAGAAAATGTGGTATGTTTGACTGCAGTCTATAGCAGCAAACTGAGCTGTTACCATGAGCCTCGCACCGATTCTCCTTTCTAAACTCACGCTTGTCTAGGAGTAGACATAAATTTACACAGGGTGGGTTTTCTCAACAAATGCCAGCATTACAGCCAGAACAGCTGTCTCACCCACAGTGACTTCCCAGCTTCCCACTCTTTTAAACCCCTGGGCCAAAAAAAACATCCCCATCAATTCCCTGTTCTCAGGAAATAATTCAAAGCTTCCTATCGGGAACCATAAGAGGGTGGTGTGGAGGGTGGCTGCTGCCAACCACGCTGTCAGGTTGGGGTTACAATGGCACGCCAACTGGGGCAAAATGTTCTGGCTTTGTTACAGAAGTCAGCCAGCTGTAGTGCTGCAGCCGGTCGGTATGTCCAGCACAGGTAGGCATGGCCTCATTGTCCGTACTGACCTGCACATCCAACTGCCTGATGGTGGAACAAAGGATGCAAAGGGATGGCAGCAGCCCAGGTGTGACAGATCCATTGGGTACTGTAGGGTTTGCTTGTGTAGCTGGCCTGAAGCTTCTGCCACTGAGATATCACCTGCTCTCTGTACCTCTGCTGGGTACCCACACCTCCTCGTGCTGAGGTGACCTCAGCTTCTGCTGTTTATTGCAGGTCTTCCGTATCTTATGGTTGGTTTTCATACAGCATAAACTGAAATAACAGAAAGAATGCTATTACATTTTCTAGCTATTCATTTCATACTCACTTGATTTTCATTGACTTTCAGAATGAGATGGCAGTGTATGAACTAATTCATAATTTTGTGGAAGTTTTGGACAAATACTTCAGCAGAGTGGTGAGTGAAACATTGAATCTTACATGAAACATTCTCTTTTAAAGCTTTAGTGAGTATGTCATTTCAGGGAATGTATCAAAGGAGACTTTTTTAATGTTATTTAGAATTTTGAATACTTAAGCATGAATATTACCACTGGGGGAAAAAAAAAGGCAAAAAAAGGCAGGCACTATTAGTTGATTTTTCAGAGAAGTATCTGTGGGTTATAAATCATCAGACAAGGAATACCAGAAATATTTTTGTTAGAAAAGCCTGTTTTTATATGCTTATACTCAGGGGTTTCTTTGGGTCATGTACTCTTAAATTAGCCACTGGCATTTTATACTTGTTAAAGAAATAGAGGTTTTTCTTTACAGTTCTTTTTTGTAGTTCTTAGCATTACATCCCCCAGACAAACTTCACTCCCGATACAGATGGTGTAAGCATTAAGCAAGGAGCTGACATCACTCCCACTAAACGAGATCAGAGGGGTGGAGCAAATGAAACCCCCAAAACCAGTCTGTACTTGTGCTCACCACATTGTTGTCATGCAGCAGTAGACACCTGATAAAGCAGCTATTACACAGATAGTCATTTTGTTAAGGATTCATCACCAGGCATGGCTGCAGTTAAAATGATACTGCTGCTTTTGGTGGGAGATATTTTTGTTTGCTTGTTTTTAAGAAGTTTGAAGAATGCAGCATTATAATCCTGGTTAGAACATGTGCTGTATAATACAGAGTTTCTACTAATCTTGTTACAAGCAAATTTGCCTGAAATCATACTTTGGCACAATTCCCATTTATCTGTGGTTAAATGTGTGGTGTTCCTCTCAGAAAGGAGGACTGGACAGAGTTTCCTCCGTAGCCTGTGTGCTTGAGGGTATTACACTGGAAAGGAGACCTACAAGAGATGGGTATGCAGGCTCTGTAGCTGGTTTCCCAGTCCTCGTGCCACAGCAGACGTGTCAGAGCTCACTCTGGGAAATCAAGGACGTGTTTGAAAAAGTCACCTGCAGCCTTTGCTGTTTAGATGCCTGGCAAATGTTTCAGGCTGTTATCTCAGCTAACACAGCACCAGCCTGCTGAAACTGCTGCTGCTGAGTCTATCGCTTTCTGATTGCACTCAGTTCAGAATTTGTCTCTTGAAATTGTTACGATTGCAGTCCCAACGTAAGCAGTGATAACCAGGAATGGAATCTGCTCCTGGCAGCGCAGGAATGCACAATAAACTTTTGTCACAACTGATTTATCTTCTAATGGAGCTAATATTTGCCAACCACTTCTCAAGTTTTATTTTCCTCACTTGAAGCAGAGCAAAAATAGATGTAGCTCCTGTACATATAAATGCAGTCTGTGTAATTCCTTGATGACATAAAAAGCTCGACCACAGACAGTTGTTAGAAATTTGCTGAATTCATCATGACAGAGGTTTTTGTACTTTCCATAGCATTTCAGGTTTGAAGCCAGGGGAACCAAAAAGAGGGGTGGTAAAGCTGCCTCATGCCATTCTGCGGTTCTATTTTTAATAGCATCTAGCACAATAAATGGCAGAGCACTGAAGAAGAGAGCTGTAATTCCAGCTGGGGGTTTTGGCAGCAGCCACAGAGCCAGAAAGCATACGTCTGTACTATTATGGATTAATGTTTAGCATTTTCAGAATTTTAGCAGAATCCCAAATGATGATGATGACAACAGAGACAGAACTCTGGGAAAGGAAAAAAATCTGTCCTGGTCTAGAAGGACATTTTGTCATCTATTTATTTTTAGGCTTGTGAGCTTTAAACATTCTCACATACTCTATTTTTGGCGTTTACAGAGCTTGAATTCAGATATCAAAAAAACATTAAGAGAATTAGGGGGAAAGATTTCAGAGTTGCTTGTGAGATGCAATTCTGAGTCCTCGTCTCTTTTATATGGCTACCCAGGGAAAACTCTGCATGCTGCACAGAATACACATTCCAATGTTATCAACTACTTTTTAATGACCAGGAAACTTAAACTGATCAGGGTCTTAAAATACAATTTTTGTGATGTATGAAGAATTTCTAATATAAGAATGTCAGAGTCACTCAGCAGAGGCCTGTGGACTAGAACTAGTCGAGTTTAGGACATCTGTAAACCACAGAAGCAGCAGCAGTTTTACCAGTGGGATCTCTGCCTAAAACCAGGATTAGATTGTGAATGGAAACCATGTTAGCAAATTAAATTCCCTTGGTAGCAGATAAGGATTCCCTCTTTCAGCAGAGACTGGGGAAATTCCACCCCAGCAATGCAGGATCCTAACTGCTGAGGCTGTGATTAACTGTTTCTAAATTTAGACATTTAACTGAGGCACCTGTTAGAAGTTTGGTTGTCCTAAGCTCCCATTACCAACAGTAGAGAGAGATGAGTATCTCGAGAAAGTGAGTCATGCCTCAAGTGTGCTGAGTCAACTGCTGAAGATACCCATTGCTTCTGTTAACTGCAGAGAGACCACAAGGGCTTCCAGCCCAGACATTTTGGTTAAATCCATAAAACTACTTGAGGTAAATCCAGGCCAAGACTAGAAGGGAAATCATGACTGTGTGAAGAATGATGTTGCTGAGGTTACAGAATAATTAGAAGTGCTAAGGGCCCGAAGCTTGGAGAAGCCTTCCATGTCTTTATTGACAGTGGCATTGAGTGCACCCTCGGCGGGTCTGCGGATGATACCAGGCTGGGGGGTGCAGTTGATACGCCAGAAGGATGGGATGCCATCCAGAGAGACCTGGATAGGCTGGAGAGATGGGCCCAGATGAGCCTTAGGAGGTTCCACAAGGCCAAGTGGAGGGTTCTGCACCTGGGCCAGGGTAACCAGCATTCTCAGTATAGGTGGGAAAGNCTAGAGGTCCCTTCCAGCCTAAAACATTCTATGATTCTCCCAATATATCCAGCCATGGCTATCACAGCCTTGGGGTACATGCAGTGTCTGCATTTTACTGTTGAAATGATCTGCAGCAACATTTTAAACTGTGGTTTTATATAAATTGTAAACTTGGCACTAACATTCTGGTTTTGTAGAAGGAGGAAGGGAGACTCTAGAGCTGGAGTTGCCATGAGTAGAGATGCTGTTTTTCCACCCCGTGGCTCAGACAGTGCTGTGTATATTCATGCTGTTACTTGTGGGTGACCTCAAGTGGGTTTTCTAAGTAAAAATTTCAGAACATTATTAGCTTTTGTTACACATCAAAGGCAAAGCAGTGTTGTAGGAAAGAGCATGTAACTGTACAATCTAGAACAGAAATAGTAATTGCCCTAAAATTTTGTATCATTAAAGTTTTTTTTTCCTCCAAAGATATGTTTAATGACTATGAGACAAAAGATCAAACTGTAACCAATAATTATCTTTCTTTTCCTTGCAGAGTGAATTAGATGTATCCTTTTCAGTATCAGAAATCCACTTGTCTATCTCTTTTTGGTTTAAGTTCCAGTTCATACTGTCCTCATAGCACTGACTACCAAAACAGTCGAGACAAGGCAGAGGTTTCACAAGGTTTGCACTTGCAGTGAGGAGCACCTTTCTGAAAGCACGGCTGATGTTCAGGAGGGTCACCTCGTTCAATTCTCAGTCACTAAGATAAGCCTTGCACCACTTAAGGTAAGACAGAGAGAGCTTGTGTGGAGAGAACAAAGTACCATTAACAACTTGCCATGGAAAGTCATATTCATGGGGGAACTTTCAGGCAGGCTGAACCAATTATTAATTCAGGGGTCTATTTTTTCTTCCATAGTAAACCAGGTATTGAAATGACTGCAGTGATAAGAAGGGAAGGTGATAGTGGTGTCTTGAGCCAAATGGCAGTACTAGCATTGTTAAGATTAGCTTTGCTCTTTGATCTTGCTTCATGAAAGTCTAGGTGAGTTTTACTTTCCCTATCAAATAGAAGGAGAGAAGGGCCCGGGAGGAGGAAATTTAGGAAACCAGGCATTGCCAGAGGTACCTTTTTCTGCCCCTCCCCTTACACAGCTGGATTTATATCAGTATGATTTGCAGGATAGTAACTAAAATATAATTTAAAAAATTAACTAAACCCAAAGAGGGACAAATGCTAAAATACCTTCCTGAACAATTAAACACAAATAGCAAGCAAATAAAATACAATACTGAATTCAAAGAAAATTAAACCAGGAGCATATAGCACAGTCTTCCTCCTCAGTTCTTCCTAGCCCACTGCATGCTCTCTCTTCTCCACCAGTCCTTATGCCTAAATTTGGTGTTGGTTAAATGGAGATCCACTGGTACAAAGAATTTCAATTATACACCTGAACTACAGTTGCCACCCTGGAATCAAATACAGTAAAGCAATATAGAAAAAAAAATCTGAAATTTTTCTTGGAATTGTTCTTCTTTACTAAAAAAATAATAATTTCACTTCTGTAAGTATTTTAATGCTTGCTACACTCTGGAACACTGTCTCATTTACTTAACTATCTCTGTAAGTCTGCATATGTGTACCTACACTGCTTTTCCTTTCTGAAATCCACAAAATGCTGTGGTATTAACACAAGGCTCCTAAAGTCAGTTATACTATCAAAAGAGTAATAATGAAATCTCAGCAGGAAGGGACTCTTAAGGTCTCTCAGTGATTGTAGAACTACATTTTTTGTATTCAGCTCTTAAGGATTAGAAATATGTGTGCTTGGGTATGAGCTCTGCTAAATTAGAGACTAACCCGACCTATTCAGTCATCACACAGAGTCCCCCATGTTTCCAAACGGTGTACTTGAGCCTGCAGCTACCCCATTCTTTTTGGTTTACACTGGCTTGGAGTACTGACAGTTCTAAATTCGGCCTGCCCCTGGTCATCATTTTCATACCAACAGGAATTTCCTGTAGTTCCACCCTGGCAGCACCAGGAGCCTGTTTAGCAGCTGAGAAAGGCCGCTGCGTATCCAGCGAGCTTCTGCATGCAGTGCTAGTGCACATCACCCAGAGGAGCCAGCTCCGGCGTACGCACCACGCGCAACACGGTGTCCCAGTGCTTCCTGGAGAAATTCACCTGAAGGGAAATCTTTGGAAAATAGGAGTGTGAATTTACTATCTTACTTCATAATACTGGAAAAGCTCCTGTCTGATACATCTCTCCTCTCAACCTGTCTGACATAAGAATGATCTAAGACACTGGACCACCAGTGTCTTAGATGTTAATGCAGTGCAAGCAATAATCTATCAATATGCCTTCCACAGGGTGTAAGATAATATCCCCACCTGGTATTAAACCATTTTCTTTGCCAAACAATCTTAAACAAACTCTTGTATACAGTACAATTAAGCCTGGATGGGAAGCATCTGGAGGAGGAAGTACTGGCTGAAGGTCTGTAACAGCACATGCCAAGAACTACTTACAGAATCTTTGGATACAGAGTATCTGGCAGGAGACTGTCATGATTTCCTGTCTCTGTGCTTTTATTTTTATGTACCAATCCATAGGAAGTTTATATATTTCAAAACAGATAGTGGCTATTCTATATATAAAGTAGTGTTTACTAACATGAAAAAAATAGTAGGAAATTACATTCAATCAAAATCCATGAAAACCAGACCATAATCATTAAAGGCTGTTCACCTGTGCACAGAACAAACCCCAGTTAAAAGGCTGAGACCATGATGGAGTTGAAGCATTCCCAGCCCCTACGCCAGGCCTGCAGCTTGTGCACCGCAGGGAAAGCTCCCCCAGCTGCAGTGTGTGACCCCACCATTCCTGAAACAGGACTCCTGCTTTCATTCATGTCCCAAGAGCCAGATTTACCCAGGCACCTGCACTGGAGCTTGTAGCATGGCCTGAGCCTGGAGCCAGCTGTCAGAAGGGCACCTCAGGCACAGGGCAGAGACTGGGTCCACTCTGATTCCTGCTCAACAGGATTCATACATACTATTTATGACAGGTGTGATGCTGAACTATGCATGAACAATTGCAAAGCTATCTCATGCATATGGCAAAAATGAATGCAGATGGGCTACTAGCCAATGAAGTAGCTACTTGAACTCTGGAGTGCCCATGGCTTTTACAGAAGCTTCTGTTCATGAACTGTAAAGCATCTTGCCAGTATACGACATCCACTTGCATTCTCAGTCACACTCGAGGGTACCTACAAGGGCATGATGTAACATTTCTAAAGTTCTCTGGTCTGTTTTTAAAACCTGTGAGTAGTGAACCAGTACTGAAATTGTCCTAGGGGTTGTTGCTTCCTAATGTGTTAATAGGACTAGATGAGCTTCACTTCTGTGGATGAAATAAATGGGAGGGTTTTTCTGCAGCTCTAAAACTCCAGCTTGGATGGTGTAGGAGCTACCTCCTTGGTGCAATAATGACAAAGAGACTATAAAATTGGAAGTGTTACCACAGCAGCTTTGTAGGGAATGATACGTTGGTAAAACATGAGAGTTTCTAAAACAAAAAGCTGACTTTTCTATTATTGAGGTGGTGAGGTAGGGCTTACCTGAAGATACGTTATTACTTTAAGAGAAGAAATAAGATAATTACGTTTCCCCTGTGGGAGGGGAAAGGCAGGGTGCTCTAAAACCAAGCATTTGAAAAATGCTGTCTTGATCCAAAAAAAACATTCCATTCCAACTAGCTGCTGCTGCTCCTAGGATAGATAAAAAGCTTTGATACAGGGAATTCTTCATGTGAACCAAACGTATTCTTCAGTCCCCTGTGGAATAACACTTTCAGAATACAGTGCATTTAAGTAGTAAGAAAATTGTACGTATGATTAATTCTGAGAAGTTATATGGATACACTTCAATTTGTACTGTAAAATAAGTGGATGAAATGGAAACCTGTAAGGATTAGCTTGAAACTGTTGTTCTAGAATATCACAGAACTTGAAGGCACCATTTGTCTCGTATTTAATGTCAGCATAGTCATTTGAGGAAGAAATGGTCAGAAAGCATTAAATGGATTTCAGTGCCTAAAATCTGCCTGACACAGACAGACAAAAAGTTACTTATTGATAGCAAAAGATAATCAGAATGTGTGACTTCAGATTTAAAAAAAAACAAACCAACTCCAACTAATACGTAGTTGAAAATGAATGTCCAGGCTGGAAATCAAAGTTTTGAAGTGCTGTATATTCAGTAGCAAACAATCTGCCCCTGAAGTACCTGTGCTGTAATCTACAAAGATTTTGTTTGTGCTCCTGGGTGTGTTACTTGATCACAAGGTGTTGGCTGCACTCATCTGTTAAGGCTGGACGCACCCTTAATTACTTGCCTGAAATCCTGAGGTCTCTTAAAATGTCTCTATATGAAGGAAGTTATTTACAATACACTTGTTCTAAACGTGCCTTTTTCCTTTCCTCCTTCCCCCACTCAACTATCTGCCTATCTAACATTTTGGTGGAAGGATACACAAGCCTGTGTCACATCTGCCTCCTCCTTCGTATGGATGTGCCATAAAAACTCCTTTGGATAGCAGAAAGTACCATGAGTAACTTCAGTAAGGTGGCTCTTAAAGTTACAAAAGCCAGCACAAACCTGAATACCAGTTGTAGGAGGTGCCATTTACTTCTGTGCAGCCCCAACAGCATTGACTGAAATCTGTGACCAAAGACAGTAAGGGGCTCACCCTTTGCCTAGGCTGAAACTTGGTAGGAGTATTTCCTAGATGGGTGCTCTGAAAACTTCTGTTACAGACTGGTTGATCCAGTCTGTCTACAGATGCAGAGATTAATACATGTTTTCCTCTGCATACTTGCTTGAAGACTCAAACTAGCCTTGCACAGATCAAGTGAAAGTCCCTTAATCCTCTTTTCTGGGCAGCTAGGATTCTTACTGGAAGCAGGACCTTAAATGACAGCTCTGGGTGGAGCGCAGGGCAGCTCTGACACTGCTTAGAGCTTTGTCCTGTTGCCCATTGCTCAAACTGGTTTGCTTTACTGCTTTACAGCTGGGTGTGGATCTATGATGTCAGGGCTTTAAACCCTGAAACTGGGGTCACTTGCCAGACAAGTGACAGGTGGGGAGGATGAGCCTTGCTGATACACATCCCTCACTGGGCAGGGCCCTCAGACATGAATGGCTAAGCTGTGTGTGCATGACAAGATGTAACCATACAGTCATGAGACTTTACAGGAAGGGGAAAAAGGCCAGGGTTGCTCCCTGAGCAATCTGACTGCCTGCCAAGAACAGCATGGTAAAGGGAGGTGGGAAGGGACTGAAAGGGAAGGTGAGGTGTTAGGTTGATGAGGGTAAAGAATGCTTTGGGACCTTCCAAAATCAAGATGCTAGATCTTTCCAGAATGGTATTAGCATCTTATTCAAACTGCAGGTGAAATCATTGGTGCTACTTGAACTCCTGTGAGATGAACAGGTTACAGATGGACAGAAATCATACCACTGTTTACTGTAAAGGAGCAGGCCAGTTCTGAAATAACATGGAATGGCTCTGCAGAGAGAGGCATTGACATCTCCTCTAGACACACTGGGTTGGAGTGGAACAGCTGGAAGATTCATAAGGGTGTTGGTGCAGTTTTCATTTGACATTGTATCAGCTCTTTAGGAAATGCTAAGCAGGGGAAATCAGTGCTAAGTGTGTTTTAAATGTTTTCTTAAAAAAGGTGATACGGAAAAATAAGGTGGGAGTGTCAAGTTGCTACATCATCACTGATCTTGGTTGGTGCAGGCTCCTGGGTTTTAGATTCTTGGGACTCTCAAAGGAAGAAGGTCAAGAGGCACAGGAGGCTCTTGCTCCACTGTGGGAACTGGAGCACTGTGATCCGTGGTAAAATGTAAAAATTAAAAGACAGGAGGAGTTGTCTTTATCACTTGTTGAAACCTGAATGGAATGTTGCCTAACACTGTTAACAGAACCTCTTTGCCCTGCGTAGAACAGTGTCAGAGGTGAACTAGACAGCTGTCAAAGAGCTGTCTTCCTAAAGTATTCTCACATTGCTGGAATAAAGAAATCCTAGCTTTTCATAATAAACGATTACATTAATTGTGTAGAAAGTAATTGTTACTGGAAAAGTATACCACCATAGGAAGGAATTTGTCTTGAGTTTTTGCCAAAGTACCTTTGTCCCTGGAACCACAGAACCTGAGACTGTTGACATTTTAAGGACAGTACTGCTCCTCAGTATTAGAAAGCACAAGTCTGAGTTTTAGAAGCAGTTTATGCCTACAGTCAGACTTGGGGAGAAATCTGGTAGATAAAACACAGCTTGGAATTGAAATAGGTGTTTAGGCCACCAAATTAGGAGATATTTAATGAACAATGGGCCTACCCAAGATCCTGTTAACAGCTACAGCTTGTCACAACAGTAAGTAGTAGTAAAGTTACTGGGGGCCTGAATTCTGTTACTGCACACACCTAGACATGCCATGCTTTTGGTCGAGCAGAATGCATTTGTTGGAGCAGTGACACGACTGCTCCTGCTTCTGCACAAAGACAGGGTAACACTGAGTTCAGGCCAGAGCCCTCATGGCAATTGGAAACAGCAGAGGAAGGTGACAGCCTGCTAGCTGCACTCTCATCAACTTGACCATACAGGTTCACGCTGAACGAGGTGAAGCTTCTACTTTTAATCTCTTAGGAGGATGGTCACACGAGGTTGGTGTGAAACACTCTGTGCCCCTCTTCTTGCTTTAACATTTGCAGCAGAAGCAATCCCAAGACAGGGACAAAAACTTCAGCTTCTCTCATTGTCAGACTAGACTGTCATACACAAGAACTTTCAAAGACAGTACAAGAACCTCAAGTAGAAGGCAGCAGGGGCAGCTGCTATCAACTCAGCTAAGCTTGCCTATGGATAAAGATGGGTTTGGAATTCCTCAGGCTGAGGACTGAGGCTCAGCTTCCATCCTCTACTGGTTTCAGACAGGCACCATCTTTACTGTGATATTCTAAAAGAGACCAACCCACTCATTACCGGAATAATGACTTGAGCTTATGAATCAAGGAGGAGAGATCACAGAAAATTCCCTCTCTGCATTCCCAAGTACTGGATTCAGCTCTGGCTCCCTAGAACTTGTGAATTGTTCTATGGGTCTGGCTTTCGCCACTCACTACAGGAATGATAAGGCATCTAACTCAGATCAGTGAATTCCCTTCTCAAAGCCAAACGAGGCAGGGGGATGTTCAATGTTAAATCCATTTCTGGAATTGAGACTTAAGACTTGTTCACTTTCACGAGCTCAGGTTGTTGCAGCTCTGGTGGTTTAAGCCGTTGCAAATGCTGGGGAGATATCCACCCAGGAGGAACTATTATATACAAATAGGTGGCTCCTCCACTGGTGTCACTTCCAGTCCAGCACTCCCACCGTTCCTGCTCTAGGCAGAGCAGTAGGGCAGGTCGCTGTAGTTAGAGCCACCAGAATTTGTGAGACAGAGAGAGGAGTCCTCTTAAATGGCTGTCAAGTTCCAGATATTAATCTTTATCATTCTGAGCAGAGGAAAATGTTGATGCTTTCAAAAACCTGGTTCTTGCAAGCCCACTGATTAAACTAGAAGACTACTTACTGCTAACATAAATACCAGCACTAAAGGAAAATCAGGCTGTCTTCCTGAGCTCAAACCACTGCATCAAAAACAGCATAATGGGCCGAGATAGCACTCAAGAGATTCAAATCAAAGCTGCAAAAAGTACTGAAAGATGTAATTAGAATTTGCTGTAAAGTCTCTTGCTAGCCCTACTGCAGTAGTCAACACACAGGCCAGAAGCAGAGGGAGGAAAATGAAGGCAAAGCTGATCAGTTGAGCCCAGTGAAGAACACATTTAAAGGGCAGGAACAGGTGGGGAGCAAGGCAGAGGAAGGGTTATGCACGCCCCTCTACATGTGTGTGCTTGTCAGGCGTAACAGATGCACCAGCAGCACTTCTGCTATGCCTGCTTCCATTTCAGGTTCTGGGGATAAATGGCAACGTGAGTCTCTCTTCACTAAGTAACCCTTTGCAGTTGCTCAGTGGATGCACAAAACACCAATGTATGCAGAAGAAATGCCAACATGTTAACACCAGACTAAGGCCTGACATCATTTTTTCTGAGACAGATGCATGTTAGCCAACATCAAGGAAAGAAAGACATGTGGACCAATGTCATATATCCCAACAGTACAGATTTATATTGCTTCAGATTATTTTCCTTGAAATTGAACATTAGAGATTACATTTTAGACAGAATTTAAATATGAACAATTTATTTACTGCTGATGAGATTTATTACTAGATCAATGACTCACCTGAAATACCAGCATATTCTCTCAAACTGTTTTCAAGCAGATCAAATAGCATTAGTAAGGAAAATTTCAGAATCCAATTTTAGGAATTTGACTCTTTTCTAAGAAGAAATGCAGAATATTTTTGTCTTCATATTCAAGGTTGTTATCCCTTGATAACATTTTATATTCTGCTACTCAGGGAGACAGTAAAATTAACCACCTACATCTAAGTTGAAGTTTACCTTGCTTTTACTAGTCTGCAGAAATCTTCCAGGGTGGGATAGTGCTGGGGCTTCAACTTCTGTGCTAAAAACCTCTGAGGTATCTCTGTGGTCAGGAAAAAAAGTGTCAGTTGCACTGTTTCCCTAGGTCTGTTAAAATAAACTAGAAGAAGTGAGGAAATAGCTATTTTTGTATCCTGTGATTAAAGACAAGATTTTATCTGAATTATCTTGAAGTTTTTCAAAATACACTTAACTTGAAATGTTTCTAGATCATGTTCAATTTGGACAGAGTGCACATCATTTTGGATGAAATGGTGCTGAACGGCTGCATTGTGGAAACGAACAGGAACAGAATTCTTGCCCCTCTCTTTGTGCTTGACAAAGTGGCAGAAAGCTAGGAAGATGTATGACCCACTAAAGCACTCTACAGAAGATGGGGAACCATCAGGAGCATACCAACAGCACTTCTCTGATAACATAAGACCATCTCATGTGATATTCAAAATAGTTGGAAAAATATTTCCTGCTTCTCCTCTACCCTGTGTACCCAGTGGAAAGGTCCAGCTAAACATGAAGTGGAACCTTCAATTTCAGATGCAGCTTTATTGACCCAGCAGAATTTTTTTTTTCTAGAACAATAGCCTCAGCCAGTTTAAAAAAAAAATAATGAAAACTTACACGGGACTGTGAAGGCATCACTTTGAATTCCACAGCACTGTGCCAGACCTAGGAAAGACAGAAAATATGGAAATATAAATTCAAATTGAGTTTCAGTGCTTCCATTAAGCACCAACTTGACTTTTTTATTTTTCATACAAATGTACTGCAAGTTAAAGTTCTGGAACTTTTGACCACTGTTAAACTACGTTCATCCTTCCTCCAAAAGCTGCTTTCACTCCCTTTTCCAAGTAAATCACAGTTACAAAAGAAACATAAATAACAGAAGTATAGATGTATTTAGTATTCCTGCATACCAAGTAAATTGTAACTAGAAGTATTTGGCACTTCTAATATTTTAACATTAATAAAAGAAAATTAAAAATTGAAGTTTTTATAATCTTTTATCATGTTTGTTTCATAAATTACACATGATCTTTTCTATTTTGACATAGCAGTGTCTTTTGTTTTTCTCTTTTGTCCACACATCATGATTAAAAGGTTTACAGAAGATAGGCATGCTTCTCAGTACCAAATCACATCTCCCTTCTCAAGCAGGAGCAGGTAGCTATGCTCACTGATATGCACAGGCATACAACATGCAGATTCATAACTATACACTACACTGTAACTCACTGAAAAGTTAGAATTCTGAGCTTACTTTCACTTACCTGTCTAGAGTTAAGGTATCTGGCTGCTGCTTCATCACCTCCCCACCAACACTAGGGATAACTTGATACTGAAAGAGCATAATACACTGTGAGCTTTATAGGTGAAAGCAGGGAAAAATCGCATCCAGGAACCAGGATCTAAGGAGCAGAGTGTGAAGTGTTGGGTGGGAGAACAGTCCACATAGTTCTAAAGTAACAACACATTCAGCAAACAAGCTGACATGGGATCTGGAGCATACACTTGTAACAAGGTTTACGCACCTGTTTTGTTGAGTTACAATAGACACCAGAGTGTCCACAGGAGCAACAAAACCTGACACATGCAGTGTTACTGCTGCCAGACTAGTTCTTTAGAAGTTGCACTGTGATTTTGGGAAAGATCTGAGCACAAACATGAGTTTGAGAGAGCAATCGTTGCCATGTAGTTCTTTTAAACCTAGAAAAAAGTACGGCACATTGTTCAGAACATGGACAGGTTTTGTAACACAGGAAGCATTAATGAAGTATTCAGAGGAGACAGTTTTATATGTTGCAAACATTTTAATGATTACTTTTGAGCTTACACATTGGGTGTTTTTTTTAAACTCCAAACTGCAACAAGTTAAATAAATGTTTATAATATACAAAGAAAGTACAACCAAAAGTAAAACTTGCTTTAAGTGTGCCTTGCACTAGGAACCAGTGTTTCTTAATAGCTTTATTGTTGAGCTGCACAAACACACTTAAGGATTTGATCTTTATAGCAGGGCATTTCATAAATCAAAATATATTCCCACTTGAAAGAAAAAAAAAAAAGGGGGGGGGAAGAGGGAGAAAAAAAGAAAAGGTTGTGCATGATTATATGCAAAAACCCACTAAAATACTCCAATAGTGCAGGCACCATTAAAAAAGAAAAAGCTGGAGATGCCCATATAACTCTTAAGTTTTAAGGAAGCAAGTTTCTGACCAGTTAGCTTAAAGCCAGCAAAACAGGGATCGGTGATGGCAACTGTAGTGTACAAGGTATTAAATGACAAACTTTACACAAATACACTGTTAGAAATTTGTGTCAGTGAACACTGAAAATCTGATGATCTGTTCTTTGGAACAGTCAAAGAGAACCACCTTAATTTCCAGTTGTGCAAGCCCTTGAAGCATCACACAGTGTTCTGTGCCAATTTCTTGCTGGCTGTGTAGTTACAAGGATTTACTTTGTCATTAGCAGCTAACAAACTTATTCCACATGTTCCTAAAGCCTCACAGGTGAAAAAAAAGGCAAGTCTCATCAGAGCACAGCGTGGAGATCATATTTTTTTGCACACAAACACAAGAGGCTTCGCTAGTATCAAAAAACACTTTCTCATATCCCCTGCTGCAGTCGGTGGCTCAGTTGAGATGGAAGCCTTTCTCCATGGTAGCAGCCAGCAGACGCTCTCTCATGATCTCCTCAGAGGAATACTCAGGCAACTTGAGGTAATGCACACATGTATTCACAGATGGATAACTTGCATCTGTAGCATCAACCTGAGGAAAAGAAGTCTTTTTTTACTGTGGTTGTTTCACAGCACTCCCTAAAGGTTGTAAGGTCCTCTAATTCATGGTGTTTACTGCGTACGTAACACCAGCCGACAAACAGAAGCATCAGGAAAGCTACAGACCAGCTTATAAATATATCTGTACGTGTGTCAATTCTTTTATATTAAAATAGGAAGGCAGAGAACAGTCCTGAAACAGAGGTCAGTACTGAAAGCTTAGCAGAGTGTCATAAATCAATTATTCTTTCTTAAAGTAGCAGTGATTAGATTCAAAGGCCAAATAGCTGGTTTGAAGGGCAGCCTGAAGCCGCCGTACCTTGCGTACAACGGTGAGCCGGGGATGTAGGTTTGCCAGCCCTCCCGGAGGGAGCGTCGAACAGCCAGTGGTGAACTGGAGAAAAGCCTTCCTTTCATCCGAGGACATACCGCATAACACCCTCACGAAGCGAAGGAATCCAGGGCTTAAAATACAGTAAACCAGTTAGTTCCAACAACTGACCAGAGAGTGTAGTTTTGATTTACCTTATCTTGAGAGACAGGCCAATTACGATCTTTAGCTATGTCTAAGCAGTCACTGTAAGACTCTGGTGCCTATCCAGTATTAAGAAAAAAGCAGCATTTAACCTGTAAAAACACTTCTTTAATTTCCTTGCTTCATATTACACAGAAAAATGTAGGTAAATAAGAACTTCTCTCCATACTTATCTCAGAGTGTTATTTGGGTATCCTGTGTATGCACAGGTAGAGATACAGACAGTGCACAAACCTGTTCTATCAGAAGAATCCAACTGACTGTGTTCTTAAGACCTTTTCTATACCAATTCTGCAGTACAAGTCACTTCAACTTATGTTTGATTTCATTTCTATCCTGTTGAAGACCCTCGTGGAAAAAAAAAAAATCTGGAAAAATGGAACAGACTGCAGCAGATCTTCAAGGAATCCTCCAGCCACCACTTTCATCCATACCAGCCCAGGGAGCAAGGGGGGAGAAGGCATGAAGACAGCACAGCCTGCTGAAGAACACCCTGGGGTATCAGGCACTGTCACCTCGGCCGCGTCCCTGCGGCAGGGCAGGGTTAACAGAACAGAGCACCTTCCAGACCCAGCAGGCTGCTTCAGCATGCCTGTACTAACCCAGTTCCAGAAGGAAGCTGGGTGTTATTGCTACCAAAGATGGAAAGCAGCCAGAACACACAAACCATCTGAGGTCACCTCCTGATAGCCTATCACCAGTATAATTGTTCCCTGCATAGCACAGTTTCTTTAACTAGACTTCAAGAGAAAGAAGTAAGGGACAAGTAACAACAATACTCAACTGAACAGAAATTATAACCACCACCAAAGATGTCAGTAAAAAACCTGAAATACTATTTTTAATTGCCAGTATCAGTCAGCTGCCATTACATCTCCCCTAGTTGTTCACATCTGAATGCTTTTTTTATCCACACTCATTACAAGAACACCAAGTGTCTTCTAATCTATCTGCAGTAAAATACATGGTTATTAAACGTAATTCAGACAATCACTTGCTCTTTGGTGACCACTAATTCCATCCAGTTTGGTGCCTAATGAACATCTAATGTTCATTAGATGAACATTCTGGCCAGTTTGTCACTTAATATATCTTTTAGCTACTATTCTACAATCACTCAGAGCTCAAGTACCTGTCTCGTGTATATCCCAGCTTAGGTTCAGTATAATTGATGATGTCCTCAGCTGCCCAAGAAGGAGACTGATTTCCACAAAGAATCATCTGAACTTCTTCATAGCTGAAGGAACTCAGTTTCTCCATTGGAAAGACTCTGTTGAAGCCATCTTTAAAAAAAAATAGACACAGGTATAAACATGAGGCAAATTAATGTGTATAAACTATTGACAGCATGTTAATTGTATTTTAATCAAATGGGAATCATTCCACAGTTTTTTAATTAAGGTAAATGGGACCTTTTCAAGATTAAAAATGGCACAACTAATGCAAAAGTGTTACAAATTAATACCTTATCTAATGCATTTTTAATGTAAAATTTTGCTTTTGGAAGTCATTCTATGCCACCACTTTAAACCAACCCACCCCGAACTCCAATCGGTCCATCAACCACAGATACATTCCATGATATTTAAACTCACCTCTGAATGCCTCCATCTGTTTCTGTATACCAGTGTGCATGCAGAAGTCAAACATGAGATCCACATACTCCTCTGCATTATCCATTGTTACAGTCTGCAAAGACAATAGGTAAATATTGTGAGAGCTGCAGTAGAGTTACTGCTGAGACAGTAAAAATTCGACCGTTGTTTAGTTTATAGAGGCAGGTTTTTTCCTTACCTCATCTTCACCACCTGGCTTGAGATCCACAGCTGTAAATCCATATACTTTGGATGAAGGGCAAAACTGAAAATTTAGCCTTCAAAACACAAAGACAGTTACCAACTGCAAACAAGTCTGCTACTGCTTCTGCTAACAGACCAGGTTTATAAACTGCACCCCACACACCCAAAAGCATCTCACTACATTTCAAAACGTTGTTCATGGATCGTTTTGTATGGACACCAGCAGTGGTACCACAGTACCTTTCACACCTGTGGTATGTGTACACGTGTCCTCAGCCACTATTTATCGGGATTTGGCAATAACTGAAAATTTCAGAGCAGTTGATATCTTCAGTTATCAGTTTCAAAACTCCTCACACCGTTTAATTCCGTTCACAATCTCAAAAAATACTTCAACTTCCAGCAGTAACAGTTACAGAGCCAGTTGACACTGGACATTCAGGCCCCAATGGTGCTGTGTGCTTTCTCTCTGTAATGAGCCGGGCTAAAGTCCACAGGGCCACAAGCACTTGCTGAATTCTGACTACATGACCCTTGTGGCACAATATGATTTTAACAAACAACCCATTATAGCAATGGTAGAAAAACTACCATTGTTTCAAAAGAAATAATTTTCAACTACAAAAGATGACATCCTAACACAACTCAACACGAGTATGAGCACTTCTACATCTTCAACATCTGCTAAAAGCTATTGCTTTTTGGTTAACATGGATTCAAACACTGCACTGTGTCCATTAATGCAATATGAAATTCAATCTGTCCCCTTTAAAATGTCTCCAAATATCCTGATAAATTTTAAGTTACCATAGCAAAGAAGTTACTGATTCACATTTTTCTAAAGGTCTATACAAGTATTTTTGTGTTTCTAGTGAGTTATATAGTGCAGCTCCATTTAAGTTTACACATTAAGAAACTGAGCAAGTGAGAAGAGAAAAAAAATCCTCAAGCTAAGGAACAAGAACATAGCTACAGATGGCAAATGGGATCCTGCTGCCTTTCTAATGCTTTCCCTCTTCCAGCAATACTATTTAAAACGAAGAAATCTATTTTTAATTATACATGTTGACCTTTGTCTCTAACACAACACAGCTTGAATATTCAGAGAGATAAAAACTCTTACCCCAAGTCCTCTATGCTAAGTGGAGGCCCTGAACCTGATGGATTCTTCAGCATTAGTTCCTGTAGCTTTGTGTTCTTTTCATCTTCCGACAGACTTTTGTTGCTTAAAATTTGACGCCTTTTAATCGCAAGGTCCTTAATTTCTTTCAGAAACCTAGCTCTATGTGGATTTACTAATTCAAAGTCTTCCCATGTTAAAATTCCATTAAACCAGGCAGGAGGTTTAGGTTTTGGTGGATCTAGAATAAATTCTGATTTGGAGTCTTCTTCCAGACTTCCTACTGACAAGGAATCGTGCCCTTCTTCCGTCGAAGCCTCCGACTGACTTTCGGTGCAGTGCAAGTCTCTGTCACCCCGTGATTCATAGATCAATTTACTCATGTTACTTTTAATGTCCCCCATGCACATGAGTTTAAAAAAAGGCTTAGAAATGGGTAAATCCACAAGTCTATTGTCCTGAATGCATTTAGCCAAGAAAATGCCCAGGAAATGAAAAAGTTTGGTTATTCTTTCAAGTTCATCACTATCTTGTGGGAATGGTGCTGTGAAGAGTCCACATGATCTTTGTACATAGTAGCCAGGGGGTTTCAACCCGCCGCCAATATCAACCTGAGTTGAGACACAAAAAAAGCTGGCGTTATAAAAGGTGGAAATCAATGATGTATCTGTGCTGTTTAATGCACTCTACTCCTCTGGTAAAAAGAGACTAGGTAAGAAAGCAAGCAGTGGAACAGAGTGGTCATTCTTGACCATGATGAGAAGTTGCTCACTTGTATCATGAGTTCTTCCCTTCCTGGGTATTTAATTCATTTTTCATTTATCCAAGTACCCACTTTAAAATGCAGACTGAAATATACCTGACGAGACTCATCATCTGGAAAATCATCATCGCAAAGCCAAGCTCCCAAATCTGTCCTTTGAAATTCTGCTGCCACCAATGCATAAAATTCCAAGGTAGGACCCAGGCCTGTTCCTTCCTCCCCTAAAAACTCAACCTAGAAGAACAAAACACAATGTTAAAAGAAATTCCTAGTGGAAAGTCTGGTGTGGGTTGTGGAACAGGATATTCAATATCCTGGCCAGTACGTGAGAAGTAGCTATCTAACCTCGCTCTGCTAGGCAGTTATGCTTTACCTCTAGAACAGATTTTCTGTCTGCATGAATCTGCATGACATTTTCTGCCCATTCCATCAAGGATTCACCTCGCGGAACTTTCACTCTCTCGTGCTTGAGGCGCCCGACTCGGAACTCTCCTGGATCATCGCGTCGCACCGTGCTTGTGGTCCTTGTCCGTTCAACGGTGGCCTCACGTCTGTTCTGTAGCCATACAATGGCCCTGGAAAAACAACAACAAACAAAATAACCCACCACAAACAAACAAAGCAACACAGCACCCAAATGAACACCAAAAACCAAAACACAAACAAAAGCATTGTTTAGAACTTCCATGTCCCCCTGCACAAAAACTTGGAATTAGCAATGGAAAAAATTTGTAATTTTAAAAGTAAATAAATAAATAAATGGCAGGAAGCAGTCTTAAATTTTTACCTTGATGCTCCAAATGCTGTGCATGTGAAGTACAACTGTCTTGTTTCAAATGGAATTAAGAAAGGACACTTGCTTGTCAGCTGCTCACACCAGTCTGGCAAAGCTCCACTTGCTAATGCCAATGGTTCCTGTAGTTTAATGCAAGGAGAGAAGAGGAAAAAATCCAGCTTGGTGGCAATAAAGATGATCCTCATTGAAATATTAGTATAGTCCCTTCTAAAATACAAGTATAATTAAAAAAGACTGCACCAGTTATTACCACAAAGATTTCAGGGTGCCTGAACTGCCTCTGAAAGAGCATGAAAAGCAGAACTTTTTTTAAAATGGACAATTACGGCAACTTCACTGGAATTAATAAAAATAATTACTTTTTTAAAAGCACAAAAAAAACAAGCAAGTCAAGAATCTTCATCAACTTTGTTAGAGAAAATGTAGTTCTGCTGAAGAGCTACATCTTGAAGGTTTCCTTTTAAAACATCTAAGTGACCAGGTACCAATAATACATCATCTAAATGCTATTTCTGAAAGCTTTCTGTGGAATGTTTGTGAACCCTGACACAGACAACTGCCCTTGTTACAGCACCATTGGGCAGACACACACACTACTGTGCAGCACTGATGTTTGGCACAGAGCAAAAAACATTCTTTATAACTAAAAGATATGATTATTACAACTTTTCTCTTGGTATGTTTTTATTCTGACTACTCTGTTCTTACAGAATTTACTTATCTAAAATATGGGGAAGTAAACACCATATGAAACAGTTCAAGAGAGAGAATGGCAAGGAAGCTAATAATTTTCCAGCAAGGAATAGTATAAGAGAGTCTTAAAACAAATATGACATCTATACATTGTGCATAGTACATCAATGTAATACCTCAATCTGTTGCAAAATCTTTGTAGTGATTTTTTTGCTGGTGAATTCATCTGGTGGAAAGTTAAACTGAGGATGTTCATCTCCTTCTGAAAATAACCAAGAGAGACGGTTCCTTTATTTTGTTTCCATTAAAGCACTTAAGAAACTCTGCTAGACAACCAACTTACCTTCTTGAGAAGATCGTGCTGCGTAAGGGTCACTGGCAACTATATACAAAATGCGAAGTAACTGCAGGACATCTTCTACTCCACAGGAGTTCTGCCCACTGCCAGCTTTGGCCTGAGGTTGTTCCTTGGCCAAACTAAGGATATCAGAATTTTGAAGAGTAGAAATGGCTCCTTGACTTAATCCAGACTTTGATCCATGTTCACAAAAATCCTGTGAAAAAGGAATTGTTGAGAATGAACACTGTGTGCATTACTATCTTCAGCATGGCACACTCCAAGTTAATAATTGGAAAAATCAGAAGGGTTACTGGGTATAAGCTCAACACAGTTAAATTGGGGGTGGTTCAAGTCATGATTCAAATGCATTTTAGCATATTTAACAGAAGACATGAAAAAAAAAGAGCGCGCAGCAAAAACTGAACTTGCTATTGGTATGTGAACAACCAACTTTCCTATCCATGTCATGTTCCAACTCCACAAGAATCTTTAAAGCTGCAAAACAAAGCACACAGCCATTCATAATAAAAAAAGTTTGGATGCAGACTTATACCTTGTATGCAGCTATGAGCTGGGAGCAATTTCTGTTTTTCCTAATACTTTTATTAGTGCCGGTTAATTTCCAGTGGCGCAGGAAAGCTGAGTCTGCATTCTTCTGCAGGTAGGTTATCAAGTCATTCTTTGGTAATTCATCAGTGCCAAGGTACTGCTCCACATGCTCTACTGACCAGCAACCCTACAACAGGAACCACCAAATGTTGGTTCTTCCTGATTGTAAAGTCTAAGATGTCACATGCATTACATATTGTCTGTTTTAAAGGAGCATGCATTTACAAATACACTCACTCATATCCTTTAAGTAATTGAAAACTGTTAGTTTTTTTTTAATATAGCATTTCAAAAACTGCAGTAAGATTTGTTCTGCCTTTGTTTAAACAGACATAAAAACATACACACAGGTGAAGAAGTCAGTCTTACCATTTTTCCACTTTCTTTCTCTTTATCAGAATCCTTCATTTCTCTGTACATGATTCTAGATAGCAAAACAGGGAGTTAGTATTTCACCCACAGCACAGCCTCTAACTTCTGAAGTTAAACATTTACTTGTTAAGACATCAACAAATAACATGATGTAAACCAGCAGTATCAGCTGCTCTTTGCTGCACAGAAAATCTGGATACCCTGATGTAGCAAAGTACTTCAACTCTTTCTTAATTCTCAGGAAGTCAATATTTATCTTGTAAAGCATGTAAGGTATGCTTTAAGTGAGGTCTGAGTAACCTTCATTGTGCAAGTTTCCAAATCAACTCTAGGTTCTTCACTACACGGGTACCAACTCCTGGAAAAATTGGAGTCCTAGGGAAGTTTGCTGTGCATTAGTTTAGGAGATACACACATGGACAGTTATTTCTCACTCCTCCTAACTAAACCACAGTTTCTGATATAAGGCAATTCAGAAAACCTAACTTTTTGCCCTTCACATCCATCACCAGATTCAAATCCAGAGGGGTTTTGACTTTCCTAACCCCCATACCTTTATGCTGGGACAATGTGTCTATATTCCTCCTGGGTCACCTCACCCTTCTGCCACATCTTGCATGTTTCCCTTTTATGTTTTGAGTTGTGTTGGGATTTTCTTGTTCATCCATGCAGGTCTACTGCCTCTGCCTGACTTCCCACATATTGGGATGGGCTGTTCTTGAGTCTGGAGGAAGTGATCCTTGAAAAAAAATCATCTCTCCTGGACCTCTCTAGGACTATATCCCCATGATATTCTTCCAAGCAGACCCCTAAATATCCTAAATTCTGCTCTCTTAGGCAACTGCATGACTTTTGTAATATTATTAGTAAGTCAGATTTGAGCATTAGAGTTTATGACTTTTTTGTTTTGCAGTCATAGCACTAGTTTTAAAACCACAAAGAACACTGTGACACTAATGCAAGAAAACACTAAATTCTAGCATTACTTCTTACAGACAAGGAAGAAAAAATTACCCTCGGTTCACACCCTTTTCCTAATTTACCACAGTGTTTTCTGCACAAAATAAACTGGTGAGCTTACGTGTATGTTGGCTCCCAAATACGTCGAAGTTTGTCAGACTTCACGTTGCCATTACAGGAAAGCTGTAACAATTTCTGCACATAGTAAAAGATGGTAGATCGGAAGTTTGTCAGGGGCAGTTCTACTTCTCGAGTTGTTCCAAGACCTGACACTTTCAAGGTAAGTGCTAAACGTGGTGAAGGCATGCACTCAACTTCTTCCAAGAGCTCGGAATGAGGTGTACCTGCACCAATAAAAAAAGGCACTGTTAATACAGGATATTACAAATTATACATAAGTTGGCTTAAAACATTACTGAAGTGGCTCAATAAGGTAGTGTGAAGACTTGCTGCACGCAGGCCAAAGAGATGATACCAATTTTAACTATGAACATATATATCTAAGGACTACAATTGCAGCACTTTATTTACATAAAGGTAACAGAAGTTTCTGAAATCTCTATTGACCCTTACATCTTGATAACATCCTCTTTAATATTACCACAGTACAGGCATTCCTCTTTTCATATGCAGTATTTTCCTGTTGCATTGACTCTTCAGTTCATCAGAATCAATAGCATCTCATTCCTACATAAGCTAAACCTATGTATTCCTTTCTGTGATGAACAGATTACACCCACACTGTTAACAAGAATGAAGTAAGCAGCAAGATGAGGTGCTGATCACGCAGAGCACTCACTTGCCCCTTGCCTCCACTCCCCAAGCCCTCTCTGATCAGAGCTGTTCTGGATAGCTCACCATGCAGATGATTCCCCACAGGGGGTACCATAGCAAGAGATGAATCACCAACCCAAGCTAAATTAATGAGTATGCTTATTTTACAAAACACCTAATTTGCTTTTCCCTCAGTAATGCTTGGACTAGCAGAGGTAGATGAAAAGCTCCAGGGCCACAAAAGCGTGTTGCACTGGTTAATAGTGATGGGACAGAGGCCAACAGGTCCTCTACAGTTGAGTCTCCATCCTAAAGCCAGAGCAGGTACCACAAATGTCTCATCAGCATACCTGGTGGAGGGATTTCTAGGTCAGTTGTCTGTTGAACATTAGTACGACCAGGTCTTGGGTCAAAAGCAGGAACCAGAGCAGAAAATTGCCTTTTCAATACATAATCATCATCCCATGTTCTTCTCCGGCCTCCTTTGGTTTCATACTCCTCTTCTTCCTAAAAAAAAGTAGTAGTTTTTTAGATTCTGCTACAAAGACTCAATTGATCAAAAAGTTAGAAGTTAGGGAATACAGCAGTCATGTAAACTAAAATTGACACAAAAGATATCAAAGCTGGCACATACCAGTATTAGTTCTATTTAACTGGTCAAGCAGGAATCAAGAGAATTCTATACAGAAATCAACATAAATGAGCTGGCCTTACAACATGTGTATTTACAGTTCCAGGGGCTGGGGTGGGGGGGAAGCCACCAAAAAACTACCCCCAACTTTCCATGAAGCACCAGGACATAGGGAAATACAGAATATGTCAGAACAGTAATTTTGGTGTAATGTTTTCAGTATTCCACAAATTTTACATTATTAAATGTTAATTACAGCCCCCAAAAAGTATAACATGATTTTAACTTGGTCATTTCATTTACTCTGAAAGTACTCAGAATTAGTAATTCACCATCTAAATACATTTGTTTTAATTAATGGGAAGATTACAGCTAGACTGCCACATTGCCAAAAAAGAACCCCTGTGGATTCTTAATGCATCTGATAGTCAATTAAGATAGCATCTATGCTAACTATACTGTACCATAACTTCCTCATATTCTTGATCTTCTTGGTTATCATCTTCATTTTCATCATCTTCTTCATCTGGTTCAGGTAGATCCTCATCATCATCTAACTCTGCCAACAGAGTACTAGCTCGGCAGCTATCAAGAAAATCTATAACACACACATATATATATTTACATACACAGCAAAAGCCAAGAATAACTCTTAAAGCAAAATTTTGAAAACTAAGTAACAGGAGCATTGGGAAAAATGAAAAACAAATCTCACTTAAGAAAAAGAGAAAACTAAAACATTGCTTATGGCATAGTAAGATTAAAAGCTGTGATAAAGCTGCCAGAAAGCCCAGGGGTCTAGTCAATAGCATAACTAATAGAAGAAGCACTTAACATTCATATTATTAAGACTGATCAGCAAGTGACCTGTTTCTCACTTGTTTATATCCAGTATTTTACAATTACACATTTTAAGTTACCAAAGATCTCAGAATTGGATATACAAATATATACTGTCTGGTTTTCTGTATAATTAATGTTAAAAACAGCTTAGTGATGTAATATCCACTAAGAATCTGAGGCTTAGACCTCAAATTACAATGTAAAGGACATTTAAAACAAACATTTAAGAGGGATATTTTTAAAGAATCAATTGCTAATTTGTTTTGGTGACAAGAAGCTGAAAACAGATATAAAGTTGAATTTCACAGGGGAGTAAAGTTCACAGCAATCAAAGCTGGACCGAGTTAAATCTTTGAACTTTTACATTTTTCTGTAAACTTATAAATTATCTATACCACCCAAATTTGTTGCCAACATCCCTAAATAAGCTTTAATGTAACTCTATTTTCATCTGTTTATAATATAACTTGTCACCCAATCAAAATGTCAAATGAGACTTAAAGGACTGTGCTCTAAAAGAATCTGCTGTATGCAGAAATCTCAATTGACTGCCTCCAAGTAGGTAAATTCCAATATCCACTGAAATTACCATATATTTTTCAAACAATTTCAATAGGCAACAAAAATAGAACACAACCTTAATCCAATCAAATTTTAAATAAGTCAAGAATCTCTTCTTTCAAGAGCACCCTGAACTTGACATTAGAAAGTATTTTCCCGTGTCTAGCCCAGGTTTTTCTTGACTTCATCTCATCAGCATGATTCCTAGTTAACTGAACCTTCTTTCAGAGCACACCTATCCTGCATGTAACTTCTGCCCTAAGATTTGTTTCTAGCAGAGAGTGCCCATGTAACCCTGGATTTTGCTCCTCCAATCATTTAATCTCTACTCTCTGTGTCATTTTCATTTCTGTGCTCTTTCCAATGTTTGACAATTACTATTATGGTACTGAGATACCTGGACCCTCATATACTATTTTAAGTCTCTAACGTGCCTAACAGCAGATGATTTTGTTTTTCAGTCACTGAGTGATACAAGATCCATCAGGCTGAGCATGTAGCACACCCGCACAACACAGTGAGAAATAACATTCTGATTTTAATTAAAGGCTTGTATGCAAACTACATCAAATACTAGATTTATTGGATTAAAGAAAATATCAGGTGCCTAAATTAACTGTACCATAAATAACATGGGATAGGATAGACCTGAAAACAAAGAAATACTACTATATTAAAGCTATTTTACTTACTGCCTTACAGAACTAGTAACATATTAACAGCTCAACTTTCAAATACTTGTCAGTAAATAAACTACTACACAAGAAACCAATAACAACAGAAGAAAAGAAAAAGTCATGAATGGGAAGTCTGCTTATGTTCATTTAAAAATGCAACTTACCATATAAAGAATATTCTGCCTCCTGCCCTGTATCGCTCTCACTAGATGTTGATGTTAGGCTAGTAGTTAGAGTATTACTAAGCGACTGACCAACAGATAAAACTGTAGTTGCTGTAGCTACATTGCTGCTGCTAGTAACACTGGATGTAGACATGGTCACTGTTGATGTGGTACCAGTTGTAGTCAGATTAGGAAAACTTTGGGCACCCATAAGAGGAGAAGCTATAGATAAAGATATGGTAAGATAAAATAAATGATTTGATGACTTGAAGAGTACAATTTACATGCATGAGTCCTTTGTTGAAAAATATATTTGGGGTTCAAAAATAATCAGTTGTGATTTACCAATAAACAATAACAGGCTAAAGGGGAAGGGCTTCCCCATGCAAAAAGTTCACCCAACAATGCAGATGCCCACTTCTGAGCATATTCTTTTGCATACTTTTAGAACAGATTATTTTATTAAACAAATCCCCAAACCCCACTGTAAATATGAAATTATTACATTTTCAACACATGAAAAGCATTTCTGAAACCTGTTACTCCAGTACTGTGTTTGTCTTTAAGCCTAAAATGTAACTTAACCTCTAACTGGCAAGATAATTAAAATTATACAGGGAAAACAGTTTAACTATATAAATTAATTGAGAGAGAACATAACACAAATGTAAAACTTCTCATTTTTGTGCATTTTTCTAAAGTTCTTAAAGCAGCTCTGACTTATTTTTCACAAAATTATTAGCACATAGGTTCATGACTTACATTGGATGACTTACATAATTTTCAGAGTAAGCAAGCAACAACTACATTACCTTACTACACATTCAAATAAAACTGTAAATGCATTTTAGTTAACAACTGAAATGGGACTGAATTCCCTGTAAATGGAATGGAAAGAATTTCAGGCAGTGTACATAACTGTCAGTGCAACTAATATCTATATGCAACCACACATTTGCAAACCAATCTTCCAAACATTCTCTTGCATGCTTATCTTCAAACATGGGAGATTAATCACATCACCTATACTGAATTTTTCAATCTACCTTTTCTAAAATTTATCAAATGCAAGCTTTGCAGTTTTAAAGCAAAGATTTTCATTATTGCAGCTTATGTAAACTGAGGCACTGCTCTCTTAAATGTGTACCTAAATTCTGAATTTCAGGCCATTACTATCGAGGTTTACAAAGGTTACTACCCTTGAAGAAGGACACAATGCAAGGAAAGTTCTGCCCTTAAGTGCACTTGGTAGCTTTTTGAGAAAAACAAATGTCACTGTTTCTGGTTTTGCTGTTTGTCAGATACTCTTTCTCCCCCACCCCCACCTAGGAACAGAAGGAACAGTTTTCAAATAAAAATCTAAAAATGCAAACAAAGTATCCTCAAAAGTGACCCCAAGCAGGTATAGTGCTTGAAATTATTTCCATGTGTGAGTATGGAGAAAGTGAAGTGGTCTTTTTGTTTGTTTTGTTTTTAAATAAAACCTGGACAGACCAAAGTAAAAAACCAAAGCAAAACCCACAATCCAAACTAACAAGAACTTTGGTCAGATTCCTCAAATTTAGTCTCTGATCTCTTTTTGGGGCAAAAGTTCCCATTTACAGTTTCTATTTGTATAAAATGTATAAAACAAAAGAATTCATACATAAGGGGTAACTTTAAGGGTGAATATATTTTTATGTTAAATCCAATTCTTAATTTGCCACATTCTTATTTCCAATTTTAGCCCTGTATGATATCAGGCATTTATGAAATCTGTTAAACAGAAAAACATAGCAAAAGACTTCAAAGGTGCTTGCTCACTCTCCTTCCCCCCAGAACAACTTTAAAACCAGAGGCACTGGCTATCTCCCTAAAAGGGGATCAATGACTGGAAATCTTAGCTTGCTTATCTTACTCACTTTTTTTAATACAGGCTGAAAACATTCCCCCTACTCCAGTACACAATTTGACTGTAAGAATCCTTTAAAATAAATAAATACATATACAAAAATAAAATCAATCTCCCCAACAAAAAGGAAAACACTATTAAACAAAATTTAGAAATGCTAAAATCAAGCACCACATATTTAAATAAAGAAGCAGAGGAGTCCTAGAAATGCATGACAGCTTAATAAAAATGGAGTGCTTCTTTCTGGTTTGGGTAATTTTACTTATTCTAACTTGCCTACCTCATGAAGTGCAGCTCTCCAGTTAAAATACTATCATCACCACTGCATAAAATACCTGCCAAGGCTGGTTGTGTAACAGCTCTGATAGGAGCTGTTAATTGTGTGAATAATCCGAGACCGTGAAAAAAACAAAACAAACCAACCAAAAAAACCCCCACATACATAATGCCACTTGAATCACTGTTAACACAAACTTCCTTACACTTAATATGCCTGAATGGTTTGCCAAATCTAAGCCTTAATGACCATACCATCTTCAGAAAACATGCACAGTATTAGAATACATTAAGTTACTCAGCCTGAGAAAGCACAGGGATCTACTAAAATTTCATCATACTCCAGTTTACTTTTTTCTTTCTCTTGTGTTCTTAGTTCCTAAACTCAGATACTTCACAATATGTGCAAGCTGCCCCTCCTGAGGAAACAGAAAATGAACAGAAACAGGCAGACACGGGGGACTACACAAAATCTACAGAGCTCAGAAAGCACGAGTATCCCATGTTAGCTGCTGTTGCCAGTTGTCCAGTTTAATCTAAACCATACCCTCTCTCTCCCTAAACATGTAACATGACATCAAATTCAAGGATTTTCTATTTGATGGGTAGCACAGTGTAATCTGACATCACAGGGCAACGTAACACCTTCCAGCTGCCATGAACTCTGGGAGCTCTTCCTGAGTTCAACAGGTGTACAAAAGGTCAAGGCTGCTCTAAGTTCATTTTCCTATCAGGCCAACAGAACCCAACATCCTTTAAGTCTAATGAAAGCCAAAGGAAAAACAAAAGCTTCAACTAAAAATGAACATAGCTTACTTACTTGCAGTACTCATGACATTTCTTCCCAGAGTATTGGTATTGTTATCACTGCTACTCCGGCTCAAATTCATGTTGTTTGTGGCATTGGTACGTGCTATGTTTGCCACTCTTCGTACAAAGGACTCCAGGCTGGAAGTTTCTCGAGATGATAAGTTAGGAACACTTGCACTGGAGCTCATTGGTGCCCCAGCAGCCAACAAAGAACTGACTGAGAGTCTGTTACTTGCTGAAGAGCTTAGAGGTCGTTGGGAAGCTGCTTCTTTATTAGTCAGTTCAGATACTAAACTCACATCAGGAGAGCTTACACTAACAATTCCCATGGATATAGCACTGGACTCCCCGGAAGTGCGTATCGAGTTATCGGGACCTAACTTCCTCTCTGCATTTTCGTTGCCCATGTCCGCTGTTAAGGTGCTGGTGCTTGCACTGGAGGATGACCCTACTTCAGCCTGAGGCACACTATCAGCGGAAGACAGAACAACAATTGGTTCATGGACGTCAGTGCCTGCAACTATATTTTGCTCCATTACACTTTCTGATCTCCGCTCCATTTTGGTCGAACCCAAGCTGATGTCGCTGCTACTGGCCACGCTACACACAGAACTGCTGCTTCCTTTTCTACTTGAGGAGCCTGCAGCAGCAGTCGTCTTGTCTGGACAGTTGTTTTTCACCAAGCTGCTCCATGACTGCGTTGTGCCTGAAACAGTGGATGAAACAGGTTTGGGTGATGCCGCTGAATCAGGGTCGTACCCTGGTGCAAGCTTGAGGTCAAACTTTCCTTCTGCGCCCATACGGTAAGAGTTAGAGCCACCAGCATCCCAGGTGACATCAATCCAGCCTGGAAAGGGACAGCAGTTTGTGAGATCCAGCAGAAAGCAGACAGGAGCGTGTCAGACAGTAGCTCCACAATGTGGGATCAGCTTCTCATAAGGGCTGCATGTCTGAATTAATAAAATCACTACATAACCCTAAATGCCAATTAAAAATGATTTGGTGTTTTAACAAGTTAACACTGAGGCAGCAAGCAGCACCAGCCTCTATCTTCAGGGTCCCAGAGTCCAGTCAAAAGGGAAGTCTCCTTCAGGAAGGAACTTAACCTACTAGGATTTCTCATCATTATTAAATTTTCTAATAACAGAAATATGTATCATTATAACTTCAGCAATATCTGTCAAGAAATTGTAATTCTTGCAAGGACATTCTATAAAGTTTTTCTTTGTTGGATGCTTGTGGATAAGCATATTTACCCAACACAAAACATTTTATGAAACTCATTACTTTGGGATTTCTTATTCTTACCCTGTGAAGTCAAAGAACTAATTCACTGACGCTCAGCTTTTTAGTTCAATAATTTACACAGACTCAGACATCTCTTATTCACAAGAAAAGTCTTGTGGCAGTCAGGTAAGGACTACCTCAAGTAAGATAGCACGTTGCAGAAAGAATATGTTTCACAGAGTGAAACCTTATACTGGGATCAAAACAACACTGAAGAGAGATGCTACTCTTCAATTCCTTTTTTAAACAATTATTTGTAATACAAGTACTTTTAACAGCTAAATGTAATGAATCTGCAATAATGAGGGCACATGCAAAACTCAGCTAACTAGGATAGAAATAGGGGCAAAATAATTTGTTTTTCCCTTGTCTGAGTATGCACCGGTCTCAGTCACCTAAAAAAATTCCTTCTAGTATTTCTTACTGCATGTTAACTGTAACAAAATTTGGTGTCACTATTTTAATTGATACACATTTTCTTTAAAAGCAAATCTCTAAAAGCTCAGTCATCTTTTGTGAGCTCAGAAATTATTCAAGACAAGACATCAGGTCCAGATGTACACATGGCTTTTTCTTTAATGAGGTAGACGAGATCTAATTTGAATTAAAATATCCTTTTTAGTACTGCCAGGTGCCCCTTTGCCTTATAACTATCCACAAGTCACCACTTCCTACACCAAACCAGAAGACAACAGGCAGCCTTCTATTTAGAAATACCACTCTGGAAGAAGAGTATTTAAAGATGCATAAACTTTTCAGATATGAGTAGTCATTTCAGCCCCACAAGAGCAGGTTTGGATCATGTTATTCTTGTATGATTTTATTCTGTATTCATGAGCTGTATCTGAGTACCCTCATCTCACTATACCTTTGAAAGGTTAGCTGTGAAACAAGTCTGATTTTTTTTCCTTTCTACAGTATATTTGCCTTTTTTATCAACTACAAAAGTTCCATACTGTAGTTAAAACACTATTTTTACCCCCTTTATGAATATCTGAACAGGGTATTTTGTAAAAGCATAAGAACTGTTCTTGTTTTGTGCAATTCCTTTTCCTAAAAAGTTAATTACAGTTTTAAATCTGCACCATTTTTTAATATATATGATGTACTTGGGAATCTTACTGCTCCACCATTACAGCCCTAAACCAACTCAAGATTTGTCTAAACTTACAAATAATGACAAAAAAAGTCAACAGGATACTATTTTCAAAACTGTGTTTGAAAGAAAATTGTGTCAGGAATAAGAGCTGATCTGTATTTCATATTGTTTGGCATCACCATTTGATCAAAAGAACCTCTATGGCACCTGCACTTAAATGGCAAAGTTTTACTGGAACACAGGAACAAACCCACTGATTTAGTAGAATACTACTCACCAGTAATACCTAACGTCTTCAAAGGGAGAATGTACCTAGGGATACTGTTGCATCTGATAAGACAATACATGGATGATGGATGAATTCCCTACAAGCTATACTGAATTGCTTAAATAAGATTCAAAGTTTCAAAACATTTTAAGATGTTGTACTTTGGAGATTCCCCCATGTTTGAGAGCTGTCAATAAATTGAAGACATTTTAAAATCTGGCTTAGAAAAAGCCTTAGAGTAGCTGGTGATGATTCAGAAACAAGACAAGTCTTATTTATATACCCCCAAACAGAGGGAGAGGGGTAAAAATGTGGAAAGTATGTCCAGCTGACAAGATGATCACCTCTTCTGAAGCCCCTTCAATATCTTAGCTTCCTGAGCACTGACCTCCCTGGCTGCTGCAGGTTTTTATTTTGCTTCCTAAGTTCATCACTTTTCATGCTTTTAATTTAAAAAAATGTATCAACTTGATCCCAATGAAGCTAGCAAAGTAGGAAAGGTACAGAATAAAAAAGTCAAGAAAAATACTGCAAATGCTAAGCTAGAAGAAATGAAGAAGGTAATTACAGATTTTGCAGCCCCAAAGTTTAATCAATCAGTTTGCATCAATCACCTTCATATACCTTTTCTTCTTTGTAACAGATGTTTAAACAACAATTTGGTATTTTAATTAGGCAAATCTCACTTACAGCAATAACATTTTTCTCATGCATTAAAATGGAATTTCACAAGTGGTCCATAACAGTTGTAGTATTTGAGTTCCTTCTCCCCAAAATATTTAAAATTTAATCAACTTCCTGAAGGCATGAGAAAGGAAATACTTTAATGCTACCCCTTCCACATGAAGGTATCATGCTGCAGACATGTACAAATTCAGGTAATTAGCTCTCACCATTGTGTAGTTCTCCTGTAACAGTGCCTTCACCCTGTGGGCTTCCATCCTGATCTCTCCATTTCCAATCAATTCCTCTGATTACACGAGCTCCTGGCACCATGTATTTCAGCACCTGAGAACGGACTAGACGCCGCTGCCTTCGCAGATTTGCTTCAGCTTCTTTAGCAGCTTTTCCTACAGGAAAAGTAAACTGAAATTTAGAGACTTAAAAGTACTGTATGTTGAATAATTCTGAGCTTATTTCATAGCAAGTTCCACTGCAAAAGTTAACCTGCTTTTTCACATTGATCTCTACATTGTATTTTCATTAGCATTTGCAAAGAACAAATAGGATGTACACATTCTTTTCCTTACCCAGCTGATCTTCACATACTCCATTCACAGTGCCATAAAGTTCAAATCCAGACAAGGAGAGGTAGTGTGTTTGCCCACTGGCATTCTTTCCCATCTGTTTTATTCTGACATGTCTCCAACCTTGTTTCTCATCTTTTGGAGGATCTAAAGGCCATGTTGCTGTAGACCTTTAAATTTATTATAAGGGGGAAGTGGGTGGGGGACAAAAAAATAAATAAAAAGACTTAGTACCAAAGCAAACCATAATGCTGATCACATATGGATCAAATCTGAAAACTGCCAAGACTACAAGATACATAAAAACTGTTGACACTAGAGATAAACTCTGGGTGAGCTTAATGTTTCTTCAAAAAATATCAAATGTAAAGTTTACAGTGATGCAAAAGCACAAATGCCATTACACAAATCATACAGAGATCTTATGAATCACTTCATTTCCAGCCCATCCTTGATAATTCAGATCACCATTTCTTTATATAGATATGTTCTTACATACACATTACTCTACTCCCAGATACATTTTTAAATGAGCTCAGTTTTATAAAGAGTGATAAAACACACTGACATACCCTGGTTCATTGAGACTACAGTCATCAACATGAGTATACAAAGTAGTCCAGTTCTGTCCATCCTTAGATACCTGGAAAACCCAATTTCTGAGGGCAGATCGTCCGTAACCTCGAGCGTGGCGTAATGTGTAAGCTGATGGTATAACCCAAAGGCCAAGATCTATGGCAAACCAAGCATTCTTATCATCATTAGTATGACAATTGAGAGCTGAACTGTCACGGCTTAGGATGTCTTCTAAACGGCCATAAGGCAGGTTTCTTCCTTCTGAGGATGTAACCACTACTAACCCGTAGGCTGCTGGATTTACCCACTCGTATGCTGTTCTAGATTAAAAAAAGAGAAATGTACTGTTCAATTATTACTTACATTAAACAAAAACACCAACAACCAATTATCAGTAACATTTTACATTTACTGTAAATTGTATATTATGGCCAAGTTTATTACAAACAAAAAAACCTAATATAATCTTTGGTAAGCATACAAATTCTCAACACAACATCAGAGCTTCATATTTTTCTATTATGTAAGTAGAGCAAAAAGAATTATAATTCCATTGATCAACGGCAGAACAAATATCACTTCATTATAAATTCTCTCTCCCAACCTCACCCTATGTATCACAATTTATAGTGTCTGACTTCAAAATATTTAGCTTTGAAGAAACTCACTTTGCATTCGTCCCAATCCAGTAAATAATTCCATTCTCATCAAAATCATGTTGATGCCTGAACACAAACGTTTGGCCTTCACGCAGTTTTCGTACAAAAACAAAGGAAGCTCTGTCGAAGTCATACCATTGCTTTGCTACCTACACGGGAATGAGAAGAAATCAGTCAGAGATGCAGAACACAACCATTCCTTGCGAACTCCCTGTGTGGCCTGTTCCTCACCATTTTCAGGAGATACTGCTCTAGTGATTCAACAGTTGCCAATGGTTCCATCTTTAGCATCCTCCCAGTTCGATCTATTAAAGCTGTCTCCCCCGAGGCACGTTCCAAACGAAACCTCAGGCGTCTTGTTAATATCTGAAAGAGTAGCTAAGCATTAATATGGCTTTTCTCTTTAGGTTTTGTAATTTTAAGAAGAGCTATATATTTCCTTACAACAGCTTTAGCAGCCTACCAAGTGTTTTTCTTGCACAACTTAGGCAAACTATATTCTAATTTAATGTGTTAAAAATGGAGTCCCCACAGTACTCCAAATAATTCATTTTGCCCATTCACATTCAGGCTAATATTTCCCCACTTTTCATGTGCTTTCATACTTTTATTTCCAAATGTTGTAGGCTACCAACTACAATAATAAAAAAACTGAAAAAGCTTGTCAAGATATTCAAGAGCAGGAGTGTCTTTGCAACTTTCTGTAACTATTTTCTAATAATTTAACATAGAACCAAAAATATTCACACTTCACTGCCATCTTGCAAAATCCTGAAGTGTGCTTTCAAATAGAAGAAATTAAGATTCCACACAAACTGGACAAAACCAAGTAATGTTTTGAGCCAAACTGCAGCTTTCCTTTATAAGAAGCTGCCGATCCTGCAGCTATCTTGTACTACCAAGTGAACCCACAGCCCTACAAGGGACCCTCTTAATGATTATAGCCCATTGCTCATCATCACAAATAAACATATCTTACAGTTGTCTTCATTCAGGTAGTAAGGATACTTCCTAAGGGTTATCTTCCCACATAAATATAGTTTGTGTAGCACTTCCTAAGATTCACATATAACATCCAGTTGTATGATCCATTGTTAGCACTGTAGGTTTACCTGAAGGTTGTATGTAGATCCTGGTGTATCATACAAGTGCAGAGGTAGACGTTCAATAGATTCTAACACTGCTATCAGTTTCCGAATTAATGCGACTGCCGGACGACTGGAAGTGAACATTGACTATGTTAGCACACAGCAGAGAAAACATTCTACAGAGAACAGTACGCAGCTGTAGCAAATACCTCAGCATGTTATTTCTACTGGTATCACCTGTCCTAGTCACGTGGGTACAGCACAGCAAGAAAAGTATTCATCTGTACAGTGATGAACAGAAGTCACCTCTGTATTTGTCAATAGATGTGCATTCAGTACAGTTGACTCTTACAGATAGAAGTAATTGAGAAAAATTTTCAATTGCTACTTTAATAGCAGATGCCATCTTCCAAGATCAATTTTCTATTTCAGAGACAAATTGAAATGGAAGCAACAGTTCATTTTGTCTTTAAACACACCACACTGCTTCAGAGATGCAAAGGAGTTTTTTTGGGTTTACCTTTCATCATCTTCATTTTCACTGAATGCTGTTTTGAAAACATTTATTCTCTCTACCAGTTGACTACAGTCTTGTTTCACATCTAAATCAACATTCTAAGAGAGGAAAAAAAAAACCAAACCACATGTTACTTCTAATACAAAGCAATATATTCATTCTTTATACTGGCAAAAGTATCTGTTTAGTCTCCCTAAATTTCCAATTTCAAATCTGTCTGTGAAAAGCTAAACAATATCAGCCATTAGAACTGAACAGTTTTTATGTAAAGAGTTTTAATAACTTAGTTAAACTAAAGTCATGGATGATGACAGAGTATATTCAAATGGGTAGACCACTGACTGGAGCAAGTCTGCCTGATTTCCAGCAAGGCAGTAGTAAGACACATCAATAACAGAGTTTAAATTAAGACAAATGACTACATTTTTTTTTGGTTTGGAAAGATTTTCTTCAGAAACTTGTGCTCTATAAACTCACATTATTTAAAACTGTAAGCAGTGACTGCACTAAGCCACTACTGCACATTTCATACGGTGAAATGGTGTTCTCATCCTTCAATAGTACAATTAAGTTTTCCAGAGCAGTCTTCATCAAATCTCTCCAAGTATTTTCTCCCTCAATACACTGGAAGACAAAAAGACAATTATGGTGAAATGAGGTAACAATTTTTTCAACTTGCTTCACTGGAAAAACAATGTCCCAGTCAAGTACATAACACAAGAAAAAAACCTCACATTTCAGACACATTGCAACTTCACAACATACTAGTCTGACCACTGTTATGTGATTCACACTGACATAACACAACATAAGCTAAAGAAGACACACTTACCTGTCTGTTTGTATGAAGTTCCCATGCAGACTCTAACTGTGTTGCTATATTCCTCAGTGTGACAACTACTCCTCGAGGCATGCTTTCAACAGCTTTAAAGTGATCATCATATAAATCTCTTGCCATAGTGCGTACCTACAAATAGATTTTGATAATCAGAAGTCATACCTTACTGTAACAAGACTATTCTTGTTGACTATTCTTGTCAAGATCTAGAAATTTGGTCATCTTTTTTAAAAACTCCACAACAGACACAAACAGATGAACCAAAATCTATGACTCATCCAGGAAATGCAAAGGTTGTGAAAGGACAAAAATACAGGAGAAATAAATGGAAATAGGCAGAATCTTATTGACACTTAGAGAAATAAAGCTTATCATCATATATTAAACTACAGCACAAAGACAGGAGACAAGACAGGACTCTCAATCCATGAATCTGTTTCTTTAGAACTGTATCATGAATCTGCTCATCTTTTTAGAGGTGAGATTCAGGGGGTTTTATATGGTTTCTAAAAGTTCTATTCACATTCCTTAAACCAATTCCCACAAACAGTCCCTATGTGACCTTATACCAAGAATTACTTATTCTACAAAGTATGGATCACACAAGATACAGACTTGATAAAAGCAGTTCTTACTTAACAACTTTTTTTTGCTTATAAGAAGTTAACCCCAAAATCTTTCTTTTCATTATCATCACATGTTCTACTATAATACCCTTCACAAGCTTTGGAGCTACCCAGCACAATCTCAGGTATGAAAGAGCACTGCCTTTCCACATATTCCACACATCGTTCCATCATATGGCATTTTAGTTTTCCACTTAGCATCACATTCCCTCAGACAGAATCATAGAAATGTCTGGGCTGGAAGGGACCTCTAGAGGTGATCCAGTCCAACCCCCTGCTGAGAACAGGGACATCCTCAGCTACAGCAGGGTGCTCAGATCCCAGTGTCCTTACATGCTGCACATTTTTGGTGCAGAATGTATCAGCTGCACTGTTAGGAACTGCAAGAGAGGTCAAGACTGAAAATTAGCTTGAGCCTTTTCCATCAGCTGGCCACAGAACATTCTGTTGGTTTGTGTTTTTGTAAAAAGCTTAATACTTGATTTCTAAGTTCCTCTTTTTTTGCCCAGTTTGAAAAGAGAAAGCAGAATTTTAGAGAAGTCTAAAAAGAGGGTGTTCACACATTTTGTTTCACTACCAAAACTCTTACAATACAGACTGTTCACTTCCATCCCTCATCTGTCACGAAATGCAGTCTAAAATCAGTATCTGAATGTAGTAAACAGAAGTAACATTTGCCTCTGATACAACCCTCACAATGAACCTAATGCCTTTTATTTTTTCATTTAAAAAAAGGAAGAACCTATAGAATTATATAAATATAGGCCAGGAGGACTGCATTTCCTTACATTTAAAAAAGAAAAAAACCCACTTTCTTCTAGAAGAGGACAGACTTTACAATGATCATGGGATACAAGCACCTCCAGAAATTCTTTGTTCTGAGTGAAGTTTTCCCCTTCAGTCCTAGCATAAAATTTTATCTAGTGGAAATCAGAAATCTTCATCCTCCAAAAGGAAGCTACAACTCCATAAGGATGCTGTAAACTAGAACAAACTCGATTAAACTCTAAGCATAAAATTCACAAATGCTCACCAACCTTTTGTTTTGTCTTCTCCAGTTTAGATTTCAGCTTTCTTCCTCTTTTGCCTGTCCAGCCAGTCACAAATTCTGACCCTGCAACATATTTTTTGAAAAGTCAAAACTTCTTACAGGTACGGGAAGCAGTGAACAGAAATGCTCCCTCATATACACTTGCTCCTACCTGTGCATAACACATACCTACATACTTACCCAAAGAGGTTTCAGCTGTAAAGGAATGCTTTGTCCCCCTGTTAGATTCAAACACAAAGCCTGGCAGATCTTCTTTCAGTATTGTAGCTTGCTGACCATCAGAATTGTGAATGGCAATTTCTCCTTCTTTTAAGCAGGTGAGTGACCAGTTTCCTACAGTAAGTTTAGTTGGCCCTGGTGCTGATAAAATTGGCTGGCTTGTGGTAGATGGTTTTACTTGGCTTCGAGCTCTTTGCAACTTCTCAAGGAATTCACTCCTACTTTCTATTTAAAAAGAAACAAACAAACATTTTTTTTTCCTTCCAACAATTCATTCCACCATCAAATATCTCAAACAATTATTTGCTTCTTTGCAAGAGCAAAACAACTCGGTACATTCAATGCAAAATTAAGTTTGAAATTAAGGGTCTTTGAGTGTTCTACACCTCTTCCCAGTACATTTCTGTGCTTCAGCAGTGATTTATTCCACAACTGCATAGAAGTGGACAATGTGACTCTTTCTGAACAGTGCTATTGACAGATCTATTGATTTGGCTCTACAATTAGAATCAGGTATTATCCTAGAAACAAACAAACATTTTAGTCTTGCAAAAATGTTTTCTCATTATGTTCTGCATGAGCTATTCTCAGAAGTAAAATTTTAGAATGGGAAATTAAATTAATCCTCCAACAGGAAAACAGCAATCAACTTCCTAGTTTAAAGAAAGTGAAGATGCTGAAGCCATAAAAGCAAAAAACAACACGACCACAAAACTTTAGAGCCTGACAATCAACATGTGCTAAAAGCCAATCTGAGCTGAGCTAATTAATTTGATTAGACAGACACAAAAGGACCCAAAAATATTTTATAGGCTATAAGAAAACTTCTTTCTCTCCTTTGTAGAGCATCTACATTCACCTCAGAGAAAGTAAGAAAGCAACAATTATGCCACTTAATACATTAACTAAAGTTATTATGCAGATGCTCCTATTTCTTTTTTAGTAATAACAAAAAAAGTTTAAGGACCTCTATCTCTGAGAAAAACATATAGTAAATTAAAAAACAACAACAAAAAAAAATTGATGCCACCACATGAGACTTGATCAAAGCCAAAGATTATTTGGAGATAAAGAGGGTCATCTCCTACTTCTAGGATATGTAGGTAATCTGGCCTGAAATGATTCCAAACAATTATAAAAATATCATTTAGATTGAGATATTGTAGTAACTAAAAGGCTTCACACTACATTTAAAATGATAATTAGCATTGTTACAGAAAATCTGAGTTAATAATTTAATAAAAAATTACATTCTATATAAAATAAAAATATAATAACTGCAACCTCATTAATGTAAATATTACACTGTAACTTCAAAGTTTACAAGTATCCTCCGTTCAGCACACAGATTTCATAAACATAACTTTTTNTAAAATTACTCAAAAGGACACCATGAGATTAATCAGAAATTATTCAGGACAGCAGAACATACAGTATAGTTTGGGATTTAAAGATACTATTTTGAGTCTATACTGCACTGCAGTAATTTTAGTTAACAAATGTTAGTTTTTCATCTCTTAAGTAGGGGAGGCTGCTGCACACACACAGAGCTAAAGGTTAAAGTCCAGGCAAATAACACTGCAATGTCAGTACTCTCTTTTGTCAAACAGTAAACCTCTGTTTGACCAAAAGTTGCAAGAAGCCTCATTTAATCCTAGTTTAGCTCCTTCACTTCTGTAATATCCATGCTAGCTAGCTATCTCATTCCAAAACTTGGGATTTATTCAATCTTTTTTAAAAGATTGATAGGAAGATAACACATCTTAAATTCTCATTCTGACTTCTTTTGATTTAATTTAACTTCAAATTCATCTGAGCCATCCCTATTTCACTCATTTTGTACAGAAACAGCAAAATCTTATCCTCATGCCCATATGATTTGGAAGGAAGAAAGCAAAACTGGCATCCAGGGGCTATGAGGATCTAAGAAATTAACCCAATGTATCTTCTTAAAATTGTACTGTATGATGTAAATTTATCTCAACAAAGAAACTGTTTACCATTTAAGGTATTAGTCTTGTGAAAGAGAATGCAAGGATACACTTTCTAACAAAACACATTTAAGTATCTGGAAGTGTTTTCCAGCTATGTTATAATCTAGAAACACACTATCTCACATTTTTAATTCCTGGCCCAAAATTGATGGATAGAGTCATTAGCACTTGATTTCTATCCTGAATCATAATATGTTCTGTTATTTCACTCAATGGCTTGTTGAAAACATAATACTGCAAAGCCTTTTATGTCTGCCAGTTGATAAATTCATGAACTATTATTAAAAAGATAGAATAATAAAGGAGGATTGTTGCTGCATCCAGAACAAGTTATGTATTCTGTACAGACATTTCAAGCCATCTGTGCATTTCCAGTGCATAAGGTCTGTTCCCTCATCCTCTCTCCGACAAACAATTAAGACACTGTAATTTGTTTCCCAATACCAATGAGAAACTTTCCATTACTTTGTCTTCAAACACATGCAATTTCATTCTGCTAGCTAGAAGCAAACCACAAATCACCATTTTAACCTGCTTTTCCTGGGACAGCCACTACAAAGTGCTTTTAATGACTGGGGTGAAAAAATTAATTATGCACAGAGAAGAATCAAAACAAAACAAAGTTAATACACTTTTACTGGCAAGTTGTTTACTTAACACAATTCACCAAGGAAGTCAAGTTATGGTCACATGCTATCTGATAAAAAGCATCACAATTAACTGACCACCTTCCACCTGTTTACATCCTTTACTATTTAGTAAGCCAATTCCTGAAAAACAAAATATATCCAATCAAATTACATAAACATAAACAAACAGAACAGTCTCAAAACTTAAAACTTGAATTGTAAGGAAACTACCTGAACTATCAGATCCTCCTTCAGGGCTTCCACTGGAATACATTGTGGCCAGTTTTCCATCCAAGATAAATCTGAACCATCCATTACTACCATTAGATAGCTCCAGGGCTGCAGCATCACTCCAGATGTAAAGGCAGTCTCTTCCCCTAATGATTGACCAGTCTCTCCAGTGATATGGTTTACCCTGTTGCAGTTCTTTAGCATCCTCCTGTGGTTCATCCTCCTGTAAAAACAGAATTGTATTAAATTGAAACAAAACAAACAAAATCCCCAATCTACAACAACAGGAAAAAAAACAAAGAAACCAAGCAAAACAAAACAACAAACACCAAACCTCCCCCAACCCATTAAAAAGCCCCAAATCAACAAAAAAAAAAAGACAACATGCAACAGAGAGACATTTTAAAGTCTTGAGGAGGAAAAGAATTACTCAAAACGGAAGTACAGGAACTCTGTTCCTTTTGTCTGTAGAATGTATTTTTTTAAAGTACTCCTACTTATGGTAAGTTTCCTTTCAGATACAGATTTATCTGTGGGATAAGAATCAGAAACCAGTTGAGGTTTGAAGGGACCTCTGGAGGCCATCTAGTCTAAACCTCTGCTCAGGCAGGGCCACCTACAGCCAACAGCCCAGAACCATGTCCAGGTGACTTTTTAATATCAACAACAATAAAACCCAAAACACCCAAATAAAACAAAAACCAACCCTCAAAACAACCTAAACCCCACAGTTAAAATCTTTAATATACACTTAAAGCTTAACTATAAACCTTCACTGACTAGATAACAGAAGTGGCCTGTTATCCATTCAATTCACCTGAGTGACCAGTAAGGACTGCTGGAAATTGGTAAATAATTTCAATAGGTATTGAAGGTTTTCATTACGTAGAAAATTATTGCCTTTTTTATACTTTTAATATATTCCATGATGATGTTTAAAACATCTGCAATAATTTGATGCACATACATCAAAATCAATGCATTTAGTTCAGAAAGGTTGCATTTAATTTAGCAGTCATTTCCAAAATACTAAAGTAGTGTCAATCACAATTAAGTATGAACAGTAAAATTCAGCAAATAGTATGCTACCAGAAAATAATGTTATAAAACAAGTGGTGAACAATAAGCATTAATTCAGTACCCTAACTAACTTGGCCTGGACATATTCATAACAGTGAATATTGGACTAGAAGTGTTGGTTTCCCATCAAATAAAGCTATCAAATCTGTACTTACCTTTTCAGGTTTAGACTCCTCTTCATTTTCATCATCAGATGACGGCCCCGCCAAAGTTGACACTTTACTAATTACACCAAGTCTAGCCAGTTGGTCTAGAAAAAGATCACCACCTTTATCCACCAAATCCCTTATGATTTGCAAAGCTAGCAAATGGCCATCATCATCATCCTGTAATACATTGGGATGGAAATTAAATAACAAAGGAAATCTCTTAACTTCACACATGGTAACAGACAGATGCTATAATGCTTTTGGGTTAGTTATTAAGAAGTATGTGGAATCAATGAGCATAATCCCCTTTTTGCACTAGATTAATAGAAGGACAATGTTTTCTTTTTCCCCACCTCTTGATCAAGAACTGTAGCTGTGATCTCAACCAGTATCGTGGGCAGGTTGTGGCCAGCGTCAGAGTCACAAACCTCTTTCAGCAGTGCCTCAGAACAAAAATGTATCATTTTTCTAATGAGGGCAAGACTTGCTTTCCTTTAAAAGAGATCACAGGAAAAAGAAAAAAAAAAAAGATTCTTAAAAAGATAAAGCAAGCAGTTACTGAAGCAACAAAAAAGTTCAAGATAAAATGACTTTTGCACTAGATTTATACATGCTTTTAAAACAACAACAACAAAATAGTTTCAGTTCTTCTTATTGGAACCAAAATTGGTTATTAAGTCCTAGATTATCACTAAGAAAAATTCACACACTGATCTTTTTTGATTCTACAGCACTGTGAGTAATGCTTTATTCCCTCATCAACCCTTCTCTAGGTAAACCTGTTCTGTATTCTGTCTTTATCCATCCTTAGTGACACCAGTTTAGTTCTGCACACTTCCTCTTCCTCCCTGGTATTCAGCCTTCCATTTCCTCTATATCCATTGATGTTTTGGTGAGATCACTATAGTTTTAAAGTCTCAAATTACCATTAGATCATGCAGCTTTCCATATTAAGAACTGTAATTAATTTGGAAACCAATCACTTTTGTATGGTTCACGGTGAATTTTTTATTTGACTGACTTAAAAACATGATTTACCTGATTAGTAAAGAAAACTCTAAGATACAGAGAATCAACTGCTTCTTTCCACAATCTGCAACAACAGTTATTCATGCATAGATTGTTTACTTCATTTAAAATGACCTAGTTTAAGCTTCCTATCATCAGCTCATATAGTCTCTCTCCACTACAGTCCCCTTTTATCTTTTATTTTCAACTGTCAAAATACCTATAAACACTGGGAACACAAATAAGAGATTAAGGAAATGTTACATTTGTGGTGCAAAAGGCTGAGAAGTTATGGTCAGAGTTCATCACAAAGAATACTGCCAGTGGCATAATGGTTAAGTATAAAATTAGATTACATTCTTTTAATTCTCTTACTGAGTCATCTTCTCCAGTTGATCAACATTTAAGCTGCTAAGAAGTCTTCTAAAACAGCATTTTCCAGTCTTTCCTTGTATATCTTGATACCACTCCATTAGTTTTCCTCTCCTAAATTGGTACTCTCACACGAGTGGCTACAAACAGCTGTACTCGGTACACAGTCTTTACAAGGTACTACATGACCATAGTATTGTTCCATCATGCTACTCTAGTTAAAAGTATGCTTATATTTTTTTCCAAGACACTACATCCCCAGAAAGAAAAGGAGAAAGTGCTACTTAAAATACTAAGCAAAAAATCAGACTTGCAACACTTTTCAAACCACCACTTCTATTCAAAAAGCAACAGCATCACCTACATCACCTAAACTTTTAAATGTTACAATTTTTAATGAAAAAAATCTACTTTGGCTTTTTTTAACAGAGAATTACTATTAAGAAATTCAAAATATGCAAGGAAATCATTTATTGTGACAGTATTACCTTATTGAAGGCAACATAGTTTGTTGAAATGTTTGGGCAAACACAGGCAATAATCTTTTCAAGTATATGGGTGCCATTTCTGGATCTCCTTTGGGTTCATTACATTCTTCCTCATCCTTGTTTGCATCTTTCTTTTTCTTCTCATCTCCTTTATTAACAGGACACATCCAGTCCCCTGGAAAAAATATTTTTCCCCCAAAAAATGTTCAATGGCTAAAACAAACCAACCAAAGTAAAACAATAGTTTTCTTTGCTAACATCTAAGCACCTGAGCAGAAATATGCACTCCTAAAAATATAAAATTTACACATGGAAGACTTCTGAAACCTGCTTACAAGTACCATCCAACACCACTCCTAGAAAATTTGAACTTTAAGGTTAGTCATGACTTTTTTTTTTTAAAAAATAATCTTAATGAAGAAAAATTCTAATAATGGAACCCCTTAACATATAAGCATTTCTCCTAGCAAGGGTATGGAATTAAACCTGCACTCACCTGGAGACTGAAGAATAGCTACTACTTCACTGTGCCCCCTTTCCCGAGCTTTGTCTAAAGGAGTTTTCCCATCTTCATCTCTCAAATCAGGGTTTGCACCATGTCGTAAGAGAGTCTGAGAACAAATATTTTTAAATGATAAAAATAAATTAATATTCCTTACTACTTCCAAAGTAGTAAACATGTTTTTCACATCTTTCCTACAGTTTTCTCAAGCCTGTAAGCAAAGGTTGAACGTTGCATGCTTTTTGTACCCGTAGAGCAAATATAAATCTCCTTTTAATCGTATGAGTGCCCTATCATAATTTGTGTTTCAATAAACACTGTAAAGAACACGTGAATATTTGACAGTGCAGATGTTAAATACACTGCATCAAAGACCCTGTGTACAGAAAAAGGCAGAAAGTCAGCATATGTAAGGCTTTCAAAATGTCAAAGTTTAAAACATACCTTTGCTACCTGAGGTCTTCCAAAACATGCTGCATAATGTAATGAGGATGACCTCTGACCTCTGTTGACATCAGCACCCCTTTCACAGAGAAATTCCACCTGTTAAACAAGAAAAAGGAAACTAGGTTTTTTTCCCCATCTCTTTCTGTACATAAATAAACTGGTTTTAAAATTCTTTAAAACTAATTTACCATTTCCTGAGTTCCAAAAGCTGAGGCCCAGTTTAAAAGAGTTTGTCCTACATCATCCATAAAATTTACTTCAAATGCTGAAAGATACAATTAAATTTTAGAATTAAAGCTCCCAGAATGATAAATAAAACTTCATCAGTGTTCTTTAAATAAATGGTAAGTCTTAAAAAACAAAACAAAAAAAAAACACAAAAAAACCCCAACTTAAGTGTCCTCAATAATTCTAGAGAAGCATTTATGCCCATAATTGCAACTGAAATTTCTAACAAGACCTGCTGTTTATTTAAAGTAAGTGAACTTGTATAGAGAGATTTGGACAGTACAACCTAAGGATGTGCTGTGGCACCAACAGATTACAAAAAGATGCTTTATTTCTTTTTCCTTTTCAGAGTTTTTTAGCTTACCTCCTGTGTCAATAGCATCTATCAGTGCATCAGTGTCCTTACTGCGGATGCAATCTATCAGCTGCCGATGAGAGCGCTCCCCAGAACTATCCAGTCTTCGCAATCCCGGGATTCTGCCTGTAGATCCAGCACTGGATTTTGGCAGGGCTTTTCTCCCTTCGAACAGTAGCACCAAAAGAAGATCTACTAACCGCATGGTATCCAGTACACATCTCTCATCACCCTGCAACGCACTTTCTATAGAATCTGGAAGTTCAGATCTTAGGAGATCCTGGAAATAATTAAAAGTCTGAACAATAAAAAATATAAAGGGCTTTAGAAAATACTATCAGAACTGGGCTTCATTTCCATATGAAATGTTTCCTTTTTCCCCCCTCTTTATAAATAACCTATGTGTGTATGTATAGATATCAAAAGAAAAACTATAAATCTGTATATCCATATATAAAAAGAGCAACACAAGTCTTGCATAGATTAAAATACACAAAGGGAAAAACCCTATGAGAACAAAAAGCTGTAGCATAAAAAGATTTCTTACATGTGTTACTACTGGAGAGCCTCTACACAGGGTTGACAAGAGGCTTACAATAGTTGACACCTGATTACTTAATTTCGAGTCCGCAGCCGTAGATGGTGCTCCAGTGCTACTCCGTCCTGGTTTGCAAGCTGAAGATGGTCCTGATGCTGTCCCACCAGCAGCTGCCATGCGAGATAACAACTCCTCTGTTAATCCATGCTTAGCTAATGGGGCTGGGTCAACTCCACGCCTTGTGAATCTGTCAGCTAATGAAGCAAAGCATCTCAGAGCTCCATCGGAAACCTGAGAAAGAAGTTCAAGAAAAATGATGACAAAATCTTGTTCAAGATGAAAGGACACTAAGGAGATATCCACAAGAATACAGGACACATAGAAGAAGCTCATTTCTCCAAGTTGCCTTCAATGAATGGAGGAGATGGACGTTTTAAAGCCAGAAATTGAGTCAGAACACAAAAGTGCTCTCAACTCCTCACTGAAGGATGGTATTGTTGGGCTTTCTCCCCTTTTCTCTCTAAGAATAATATATAGAAATAAAAGAACTGATTTGTCTCAGTCTAAAGTTCAGCACTGTGAGCATCTCCTTAAGTATATGAGCAAAATTGAAACCAGTCTAGAAAAGCATGTTTAATAATCAAATTCCCAAACTAATAGATGTTGTAAGCACATTTTTTAAAGTTTTTAGTAACAGATGTTGTTCTTACAGGAAACACAACTATTTATAAACCCCACTAGCCGTTGCTCATTCTTGTCCAGCAGATTTTACCCTTAGATAACCCAGACTGTCCACTAAGCACCTCACCCAGGGATTTGCAAATATTTTTGTGACAATAAAATACAAACTCCCAAACATAGGTTTGTCAGCAAAGGAAAAAAAAAAAAAAAGATTAAAAATCAAAAGCAAGTGCACACACACACACTAACAAACAAGCAACCCAAGCACCCACACAACAAAAACCAGTAACACTGTGGAAACAAGTCTTAATCTGGGAAAAACTACTGCTGGCCAACTACCCAGGAAAGGATCTAACCTCTTTAACATCCCTTTCCTCTCTACACTCTAAGTGTCTCCATCTTCCAGATCAGGAGTTTACACAGACATACCAAGACAAGCTGCTTCAGACACATTTGCCTTCCTAGATGTCCAGCAGCAAATCAGACTGATGTTAAAAAAAACAAACAACAAACACAAAAAACACAAAAACCAACAAAAACCCAACACCAAGCACCACACCAAAACCTGCTCTTTCCCGAACTCTGATTTCCTACAGTTCTTACTCCCTAAAATGTCACCATTTCCAAAATGGTTGTCAGCTATCACATACCATGGGCATAAAGACTGTTACTGATCAGCACAGAGAACAAAATGAGAGTATTAGCCAGACTTCACCAAGTTAAAATCTGAAATCTCCATTAAGTTTGAAGGACTCAGTTTCTCCTGGGAATAAATGCAAAGCTGTAACACAAATCACCATTCACTGTAAAACTGAGACTTGTTTCACACAAAACACATTTCTCAAGGATACTGGTACATATCTACTTACTATCACCTAGGTTATTCCAATCCTAAGCACACTTAGTTTAAAGCTTAACTTCAGCAAAAAGATTAAGTTACTTTGAACTGTCATTCAGATCTCCAACAGCCCCAGCAATTGCTTTCTTCAAACAGACTGTAATTAGGGAAACAGTTAAAATACCAGAGACGTATGGTCTCTGGTATCAGGATCAGCTTGCCTGAGATGATCAGTGCATTAATAAAGATACATCATGTCTCAAAACCACTGTAGCTTATTCTGAAATGGCTAGTGTGATGGACCCCTGTCAACTGGGCCTTCCAAAAAGATCTAAAAATCTGTTCAAAAGTTTAGAAACACAAAAAACACAATTTAGTCTCCCAAATATGATGTGCTTAATAAACCTGACTAGGGCAGTAGGGAGGTGTAGAGAAAGGAAGGAGGACAGAGGTGAGGGCACAATGGGGATTGAGAATGGCATGGTCAAGAAGCCTGGCCAGGGTACAGCAAGAATTTGACTAAATAGCTATTGCAAAGCATTAGTATGACATACACAAAAGGATTCTACCAGTAGGAAGATAATTCATCTAGGATTCTTTTCTAGATTATAAAAGCAGTACTTCATCTCAAGATAATGAGACTGCATTATAAAAGTGGTACCATTTAAACTGGCTTCCAGTGAAATATCTGAGCATCGATTGTGGATGTTTGTATTGCTCCTTATAGTTTAGCAAAACAAAAACAAACCAAATTGATTTTTGCCTCTTATTTAGGCTCAATTTAATAGTGACTGAGGTGCAGACTCAGAACAATAATTACTTCAGACAGTATTTCAAAATACACTGGAAAAAAAGTTTCAGAATAGCTGCATTAAAGTTTTCAGAAGTTGAACAAGATCCTATTCACAGAACTGTGCTTGGCTTAAACACTAAGCAGTATTTTTATCCTCTTGTCACTGCAGCTATGAAGGAAAATATCAAAATATCCAAATATAACAGCTACCATGTAAATATATAACAGCTACCATGTCAACATACAGTTGCAGATATGGTAGTGAGGTGGGTGTTGGTATCTTCTCCAAAGTAACAAAAAGTAGGACAAGAGGAAATCTCCTCAAGCTACACCAGGGGAGGTTTAGATTGGACATTACACATTTTTTTTTACCCCAAAGCGTTACCAAGCACTGGAAGAGACTGCCCAGGGAAGTGGTGGAATCTCCATCCCTGGAGGTATGTAAAAGACATGTAGACGTGGTGCTTAGGGACAAGATGTAGTGGTGACCTGGCAAAGGTCTTTTCCAACCTGCTTGCTGCTATGGTTCCATAAAAACCCTAGCCATTCATTTATTAAACACAATGAAATTCACAGTATATTGAGCAAACTATTACATTACCTGATGGTCTTCATGTTTTAATAAACTAGACAGTGATTCCACACAGATCTCTAATGAAGAATCCTGAGGCTCCATTTTTCCACAGAGTCTGGATACTACAGCCATAGCTGAATGCAAAGTATCTTTATGAACAAGGTGTCCACTGTCACGGATGAATGTCAGAACACAATTCAACCCTCCAGCTTCAAACACAGCTCCTGACTCACGGGTACAGATTAATTCTAACACCTGGGACAAAATGACATCAAATCAGAATGAAGTACATATAAAAAGTTAGTTATTTGTTTATATCCATTTACAGAACTGGTTAAAAACCAACAGAATTAAAAAGACCTCTCTTCTTCAACACCCAGAAGGGGTCAAAGCCTACAGTGCTTGAGCAGTTACAGTTTTCTTCAAGAAAACAGGCAAATGCAAGAACATTCCCTAGTGGCACTAACATAACAGGTGTTCATGAGTGACAGCTAGCTAACAGTGTCCTTCCTGGGAGAATTAAGTCTTTGGATAACATAACTGAAAGCTCTGAAACATCCAGAAGTATTGCTACTCCAGTACTTCAGTGGTATACTTTTGATGGACTAGAAGTACTAAATAGGAAATACCTGCATGAAAGGTTGATGCCATGGCAATCTAGGCCTCAAACTACTACATGCTATCACAGGGCCATGAGTCATACTTTAAACACAATGTTATGGGTCTTGCAAATTTTTCTGAAAACATCACAAGGGTGCAGAGGTCTAAGGCTACTGAAGATAACGCAGACAATTTATTTACAGCAGATAATTTATCTCTCTCTGGAGCAACTCTTCATTCTCTTTTCAACATAAAATTAGCATTGTAGTCATGCTAGATAACCAGGAAAACTTTCTTCTAATATTTTTTTTGTTTCTTTTTCTATATATTTTTTAATGGAATCTCAACTTTGAGGAGCACCAGACCGACAGTAAAGATAAAAGCATACACACCAGTGATACTGCTTATCACACTCCATGCTTCTGCTTCACACTTCAATAAATAGATTTAGAGTATGAGAAAGCTTTTCAGAAACTGCAAATTTTCAAGCTGCCTGTTAAAAACAGAAGGTTCTTCAGTACACATACCTTTACACACTGCTCGGCCAGATCTCTGCTTGTCCTGTTGTTAAGTTCAACAACTACTAATCGATTACAAAGTGCCTTGATAGCTCCATCCACTCCCACAATCCTACGGGTGCATTCAGCTGATACATCCAAATAATATGTTATGGCACGAGCTGTTACTTCTAATACATTGTCTGGAGCACTTTCATCGAGGAAAATTTTGCACAGTGCTGGTAAAAAAGTTCGAGGAGGACATCTGCAGGGAAAAAAACACACCACCACACTAGTTAATGTAGAGAAGCTTCCACACGTTAATTTCATACACTTTCACTTTAACAGATCAATGCTTGCTGTGTTAATATGATTTACTTGATTAGGGTATAGGTGGTTCAGACCATTCATTGGGAATTCTAGGATGTTGGCATCTCATATACCCCACAAAAATTCAAATCCGTGATCCAAAAAGGTGCTGTATTAAGAGAGGAAGCCAGCAGAAAAAATATTACTGAAATTTTACAATCATACAGGGAGAAAATTATCCTCGAGAAATGATTTTAGAAATGAGCCTCACACCACCAAATGGAATGCATTACTTCTTAACAGACCTTAAAGGTGCATGATGAGAAACAAACACATAACTGTGAAACATGTGATACAAAGACTAAAGACTTTGGGTTTGCTATACAATTCAATTCTTCCCTACGTTATAAACATTCTCACTTGTCTTTTTATTTTATTTCAGCCTTCCTTTTCCACCTCATTCTTTTTCCCTAAGAACAGAAGATATGCAATTCACTTAGCTTGCTTCTATTGCCTTTGCTGTTCGTATCCATGCCTCAGCAGCCTCTGGCTCTCCTTTTCATTGTCAGCCTCATTTCCATACGCAAGGATGGTCAAGAACATCCCCACAACTTCAAAACAAAATAATCAAGCTACAACAGTCCTTCTTCTATCCCTCTGACATAACAGGATACAAACTAAGATGGATGGTCATAATAATGCTCTTCACTACTAGGGCAGCTGTGGTTAAGACTGATTTGAATGAAAAGTTCCAAGACATAGAGCTATATGTTAAGAAAAAACCCTATCTTCAAATAATGTACTTACTTAGCAATAACTAACTTAACATAATGATCACTCACTGCAGTGGTGCAAAACTGCCAAGGTGCAGGGGACAGGGCTGTCAAGTCTGGCATTTCTGCTCATGATGAGGTGACTACCATCCCATGGCACAAGAAGCATTCCAGTACTTAAGATTCAAAGTAGACAGGGCCACCTGTTCAGGTGTTGTTTCGTTGGATCTTTTACACTGTATTTTATGCAACACCAGCCAGATCACTAAATCACTGTTATGAACAGTGTTTGTTAAACATTATATTGCAAGGGAGGGGAAAAAAAAAAAACAATAACAAAACCCCAAACAAAACAAAACCCCCACAAACACAAACAATAATCACATGTCTTAAAAACCAACACAAATAACAAACCAACCCCCACATGTATAACCACGTGGAAGGTTTGGTGCTCCACTGTCCCCACTGCAATACCAGCAAGTAAACGATTTTCCTTAGATTTCCAAAGACAACAGCCAAAAACCCCAAACTCTGGATTTCTGCAGGGACTCAGAAGCAATACTTCACATGTCTAACACTGACGTTTTTTCTGTGATTTGACAGTTTATAACAAGACACAGAACAAATGGGACTTGTCTGAACCGTTTGAAAAATGAAATTTAAAAATTAGAAAGGTGTTTGTTCCTGTCCTTAAAATACCTGTCCAGGAGAGCCAAGGACCCAGCAGGCAGCAAGAATACAGCTAGGAAGAGCCTATAATTTACATTAAATTCTTGCAGCACTCAAATGCCAGTACACTGTATCACTAACACTTTTTATGAGAGCACAGCTCACTGGCAAAAACTTAAGGGTTTGGGGTTTTTTTTCAAATGATTTTGGGAGGACCTCTAGCTACATTAGTCAGAGACCATACTTTTTCAATTAGGAGGCAAATAATCACCACCCACTCTCAGGACATTTATTTTTCTGACTTAGAGGAATGGTTTCCAGTTCTTCAGTAAGAAAACCAAGTTGTACCATAAGGTTTGGGGAAGAAAGAGTAGATTTGTCATACACTTAACCTGTGGGAATGACTTTGTTCTCTGAAAAGCTACCCAGACTTCAACTAATATTGCTGGCTATGGCAAGACACACTGAATTCCTATAAAAGCAGCAAGAACTTCACTTGTTCTGAAAAGATAAATAATTTACCCTTCCTGAAAACAGCAACTGTTCTAACTTTAACAAGAACTTGCCCAGAAAATTCTTTTAAGCTACTTCAACCACTGAGCTGTGTGTACTTGATGCTTGTTTCTTTTAACAGTTTAATTGTGGTTTATTGTTTGGGGGATTTATTTTTGCATTTGGTTTTGTTTGGTTTTAGTTCTGTTGGGTAATGCTAATTACCAGGAAGATGAGAGCTAGACCACACCATGCAGAAGAGGCAGCAGAAAAAATCTTATCCTTAGTAAAGCTTCATAAAATAAAAGTTGATGAAAAAAAAAAAGGAAAAAAACCCACAATATTGAGCTTTCATTTAAGAGCTAAATTCTTTCTCCCCTTCTTTGTCCAGCAGCAAACTGAGATGGAACAGACATGAAATCACAGGCTTGAAAGCAAAACAGAACAAAATATATCAGCTTTGTGGCACAACATTTTATGCACTATTGACTCCAATACACACTAATTTACTGCAAACTAAACTTTCATGTTGTATAATTTCTTTATTTTTTTTCTTAATAAAAGTTAATTCATTTTATTTCAATGCAGAACTCATTAAATAATTTTAAACAGTTGCTGTAACCTAACAACAAAAAATATCTGGCTTTCCACTTGAATGTTTGCACTGGTTTGAGTTAGAACAGAACTAATTCAGTGATCATTTTACTTTTCATCTCAGTCTCCTCTAGGTAACTGTACATTCTGAAGTTAATGATGTATTTTGTCAGTCTCTGCTTCTAGCAGTGATAACAACCGAGGGTTACAGATACTACCAAGAATTAGTGTGTGCAGAAAGGCTCCTATACTTGTTCCTATGTAGGCCAAGGTCACTGCTAAATCTTGTGTGCCCCACTGAGGGTGCAGGAAGTAGAAGGCCACACTTGCAGGGAGGAGCAGGTGACCTGACCAAAGAGGAATTCCATCCCATACATGCTATATTCACTCTAAAGCCAAGGGATCACAAAGGTCAGTTCTCTTCAATAGCCAGTGTCACAGGAGGACAGCAACACTGACAGTGAAAATAAAGTCAAGTCATAAATTGTATTCTCGGAAATAAAAGACACATTTGGCCAATGCAGTCCACAGCACACCCGTCTGACTAGACAGGACCTCTCCACTACCTTGTCCTCTGATCTGCAGTATTATTATCTGCAGTATCTTACTCTAGGCTCACAGCTCTACAGCATTTTGAACTAAAACTTAGAAAGAAAATGGCAGCTAAGTAGACAGGGTTCTTCACTACTCCTATCTACAGCTTTTTCTGTTCCTGCTAGGGAGGGAACTGAAGGTACCAGTTGCTGTCACTCACAGTCTAGATCAAGAGTTGAGGCTGTAACAGGAGAGCAGGGTGTACCAACACATCCCCAGTGCCCCAGCCATGGTCTTCTCAAACAGGTTGCTAGAATGATTACAGCACACAATTCTACTGCTGTCAGCTGAAGAGCTTCAGTCATTCTGCTGTAGGTAACTTGTCTATCAATAACTGTGCTACAAACAGATGTATACAGGTCAGCTTTTTAGAGACCACCTTCTAATCCCCAAATCTGCACTAAGCTATTACATGGGTCTCTCATGGATGAAACTCTGAGCACTACCTCAGGGACAAGAGTATGCATGTGTGAGTAGTGCCAGAGAAAAGACCAGAAAAGGGAGATGGGAATACAGCACACGATGGGAGATGGGATGCAACATTGTCACAGCCAATGGTAGTGGGTGTCCAAAGTATGCACCTCCCTCCTGTCACACAGCCCCACTATGGATTTCTGTGTGCTGGCACTTCACCCCTAAGAAAAAGCAAGTTTTTCCCTTAGTGGATGGGTTTATGCTTCAAAAGTGTGCAAATGGGCTTTCAAAGTACTCCTTGAGTTTTCATTTGCTCCAATACTGAGTAAAGGCATTTGTTACTCAAGGGAGTAAGCAAAGGCAGCACAGGGCAGAGAAATCCACTGTTCACCTGAAAGCAATTCTAGCAACCAGGTACTGAGAAGAGCACTTGGAAGACCAGCCTCCCTTTTTCATGAAATCTAAAAAACCTGTCAAAATGAGTAGGGACCAAAGAGCAACTCAGATGAGCTGTGTTAGTGTATGTCACTATTACACCCCAATCCCAAGGTAAACCATTACTGGCTTCCTTGGGTGGGTCAAAGTCGATCAAAAGGGACCTAAAGCTGTCTTAAATGTTGTAGGTGGTTCAGTCCCACTGGTAATACAGCCCCTCATGCTGTTGGAACTAGGACTGCACTCAGAACTAAAATGGCAGGTGGTGAAGCAAAGCATTTTAGGAGTGTCTGTATCACAGTGGCTGCATGGTGGATCTCCTTTCACAAACCATCCACGTGGGGAAAACAAGGCTTACAAGAGTTCACAGCACTGCCCTCCTGGCTGAGGGCAGAACTATGGCATGGAATGAACTGATGTGACAGGGCAGCAACTGATGAGAAAAATATCTTTTTAATAGC